>JAILXH010221985.1:0-12396 GCA_023558415.1 Piaractus mesopotamicus
CACTGTGTTTTATGATCTGAATGAGGCAATTACTTTAACAGGGCATTATTGATTTTGTATAGGGAGGAGATTGGGATGAGCCATCAAAGTCAAGGCGTCCCCTCCAGACTCATCAAAGAGTAGTCACCTTCGTCAGCTATTAAGCGAACCGCTTTCAAGGTCTCTTCTCCTCAATAAAGAGTTCACAGCCTTTCATCTGTCCCGTTTAAAAACGTTCGGATGTTGTAAACAAGCATATGCTTTTGATCCCAAATCTTTAACCTGTGTAAAATGTTTTTGGGAGTGTGAGGGACTGATACTCAAGCAAGTTCTTTTTTAAAGGGCCTTTTGTATTATAGTTTTCCCTCTGAGGTCCTTTTATAATGTTTATGTTAGTACATATATTCAAAACAGTCCCCATAAAGATTAACCCCAACGAGAGGCGCACAGACAATCGATAACGATCGGCAATCGACAAACATCGATAATTTGGAGATGAGTAGACTTTTGGATTTGCTTTTATAAGCTGATTTCCTGATACGTTTAATCTGCAACAAGAAACTTTGGACCACTAAAAGGTCGCAATGCTGAAGTCAGCCTCTCTTTCGCTAGCGTCTTGTTTGGATTTGAACAAGAAGCTGGAGAATGAGAAGCTGACTTTAGCCTCATAAAAAGTCAAACGTCGAGAAACTTCTACTTTTGAGGAAAAGTTTCCTGCCGGAGATGCGAGCAAAGCCGCTATAGCTGAGCTAAAGCCTAATGCAGAGCACAGTAAGTCTGAGTTTTTGTTTAAATGATATTTTAGCCTATACTAGTACATCAGCACATACTGGGACATATTTACAGCCAATATGGTGAAATAAGCATAAAATGTTGCGGTTCCCAAGGTGGTTAGATTTTTTGTTAAAAGGACAAAATGGCTCTTCATAACATTAAGGTTGCCAACCCCTGATATAGAACCTTTGCATTGTGTGGACGTTATTTAAAACAGGTTCCTCGCACTTGCGAATCTCATTACAACAGTGGTTCGTTAAAGAATCATTGACTGAAGGGTTCTTTTGAGAACCAAAGGTGGTTCTTTTAAGTTATCACTCCAAAGAACTCTTTTTGGCACCTTTATTTCTAAGAGTGTAGCTAGCAGTGCAGAGCAAACAAACAACAATCAGCCACATTAAGAAACCTGAAGTTTCCTGAAGTGGATAAATGATATGACTTAATCATGCACAAAAATAAATCATTCTGTCCCACTGTCTCAATCTCTCGCCCAGCGTGGAGGTGAAATCCGCGGCGCTCGCTGAAAGACGAGATGAAAGATGCATGAATAAGCTGATATGTAAGCGATCTCTCTGAGATCTCACCGCGCCCACTCGGAAATCCCCGGTGTGCGGCCATGGTGAGGCCACTGTTCGAACTCATGCACCAGTGGACAGCGGAGATGCTTCTGTCAATCAGACAAGTTTTTATAAACTTTTGACAAAAACATGGTTAAATCAATTCTAGTCTCTCTGTGTCTGCCCAGGGAGAGCACTGTGAGTGGAAAATCTTAGGAATGAAGAGCGTAGCAGGTAGTCTATTACTGTCATTATTTAGTTTTTCATTATAATTAAAAAATATTATACTGTCAAATGCAAAAGTTTGGGCTCCTGTGGTCAAATGGCATGTTTTGCTGATTTTCTGAGCGAAAATAAGTGAACACTTCATCTACAGAGACTTCTGCACATTTTAATTACTGTTTTTTGTTTTTTTTTTTGCTAATATGTTAAACTCAGCAAATAAAGAAAAACATTTAAATTGGCAAAATAGAATTTATAACACTTAAAATCAACAAAACATGTAATTTGACCAGGATGTTTAAACATTTGCATACAACTGTATATACGGTACTGTGAAAACATCTTTGAGAAACTGATATGTAAAGTTTATCTTTTGTTTTAAAATACTAATATTATAATAGATACAAATAAATGAGTAGACAACATATTATAACTTTTTGTGCAGCCTTAACAATTCCCAAACTCTCTCCTTGCAGAGGCCCAGTATTTAGAGTTATCATCAAATAGAGTTATGCATTTGGCTTAATCTTTTCCAGAGTGACTGACAATTAAGTCAAGTTACACAGGTAGGTGAATGTAGCATTAGGAGCCTTGAGCAAAGACTTTTATTTATGTTGCATGGTGTACCTGCCCAGGTAGGGCATCAAAGCCACTACAGCAAACACTAACGTCACCAGTGCCTAGTTTATCTGATCGTTCCTTTATTGAATTCAATCAGGTGAGCTGCTGATGGAATTGAACAAATCCGCAGAATGGCTGGAGTGCAGCAAGAAGTACAAAACCAAACATATGTTCTTATAACTGTTCTTTTCTAACCAGAACAGGAATAACTTTTTTTGTTATCTTCTTAATCAATTCTTGTTATCTTTTGCTGTCTCTATGTTTATTTGTATTAATTCTATTGTTTTATAGTGTTTTCACTGGCAAATACACTCTTGCTGCACAGATAAACAGACAATCTTGCACAGTACTGTATATTAATTCTGTAGTGAAATCTATGTTAGTTTCTCTGCATCTGCCCACATACTTGATTTTGATTGGACATTTTGACATTAAGACCCCAGAGCTCAGCATGTAGTCTGAGACTGTTATTATTATTCTTAACAGTATAACTGTTATTATTATTATTACTTTTTTCTAACTAACTAAAGTAGACTACATAAACTACACAATTTAACATGAATTGTATTGTCAATATTATACTAAAATGCTATTGTCAATATTATATGTATATTGTTATATAGTATTATATTAATATTGTATTGTCAATATTGTCAATATTATATTGTTATATTTATATTATAAATTATATTTCAATATTATTTTGCTCTGCATCTGCCCAGGGAGATGATTTTGATCAGAAAAGTCAGCACAGCATGTAGTTACTGAATAAAAAAAGAAAAACTTTAAAAACCGACATTTATTATTTGGTTTAATCAATTTTAGTTTCTTTACTTCTGCCTAAATATATGATTTTGAGTGGAAAATCAGACAAGCTTTCCGACCATAACTACATAAAAATATGTTGTTGGTGTTGGATGAAAAGGCCTGGCTCACACTCGATGGTTTATCCCAAAGTTTTTCAGTGGAGTGGTCAGGGCTCTGTACAGGCCACTGAAGTTCCTCCACACCAAACTCGTCAAACAAAAACTTTATGTACTTTGTGCACAGAGGCGCAATCATGCTGGAACAGAAAATGGGGCTTCCTAAAACAGTTGCCACAGAGTTGGAAGCATATAATTGTCTAAAATGTCTTTATATGATGTAACATTAACATTCACCTTCACTGAAACTAAGGAACTGAGCCCAGATCCTGAAAAAACAGCCCCAGATCACTATCCCTCCTCCACCAAACTTTACTGTTGACACTATGTAATCAGGTAGGTGATGTTCTCCTGGCATCCACCAAACCCAGATTCATCCATCAGACTGCCAGCTGGATGCCAGTGAAGCATGATTCATCACTCTAGGGTACATTTCCACTGCTCCAGGGTTCAGTGGCGGTGTAATTTACACCACTCCAGCTGATGCTTGGCATTGTGCAAAGTGATCATAAGCTTGTGTGCAGCTGCTCGGCCATGGAAGTTTGTCTCATGAAGTTTCCAAGGCACAGTTTATGTTGCTTCCAGAGTTTGGAACTCTGCATTGAGTGATGCAACAGAGGATAGGTCATTTTTACGTGCTACACAGTTCAGCACTTGGCGCCCCACTTAGCGTCTACAGCTTCTAGAATAAGCTGTTGTTGCTCCTAGACGCTATCATTGCACAAAAATAACCAGAACAGATTGATCAGGGAAGAAATTCCAAAAGCTGGCATCCTGTGACAATGCCACATTCAAAGTCACTGAGCTCTTCAGTATGATTTATTCTACTGCCGATGCTTTTCTGTAGAGATTGCGGGCTTGAGAGTTTGTCTACATACTTTTGGCCATATAGTGTGTGTGCAATATACCTGATGTTTTAAAATATATGCTCTACAAATGTTTAGCTGTGCCATTTTGAATATTTAAATATATGTCAATATTTGCACATATTTGTCAAAATACTGAAATATATGCATACATGTAGATGAAATCTATTACAAACTTGACACATATTTTGAAATGTATATGGAAATATTTTTTCTTTGCAATCAAGGATTTATTTCTGACCACAAAGTAGAAATAAATATATTTGATATTCATAAATATCAAAAAAATTAAAAATTAAAAAAAATGTAAAAATTAAAAATGATGAATCTGTATGTGAAGAACTTCCAAAAATGTTTCTTTGTTGAATTTATATGAGGGGATATGGACTTCTCTAGTTGTTTACTTTAGGATATTTTAGTTTTACTGCGTTAAAGCTGATCCCACCAGGTGGAGGCTGGACTTTAGCCTGGCTAACTCTCATAGTGAGTTACTTACATGCCTCAAAATGTAAAATGTTACAGTCACCAACATGGTGATTAAAATTACAGAGAAGTGTATTCTGTGAATTATACACACAACTCGGTAACCAAATCACTTATGATGAAAATAGTTACTTCTACAGTTACTTTTATCTTCAGGGTGAATCTTGAAAAATATCTGTCCAATTGCTATCAGAATTCACAGATGGTGTTGCTATGGGAACACAAGAACATGACTAAAATCAAGTATCCATGTTGCTTTTTACCCTGTGTTAGTTGGGGCCCCGTCATCCCTCTATACATTTGATTCAAATCACTTCAATGTCAGTGTGGTTTCAGGACTTCGGACAACATGCGTGATGGGAGGCTTTTGTACCTTATTTCGTGATGAATGCTTTGAGAAACAGAAAGTCCGTCTCACGTTCTCTTGTGCATTTGGTCATTGCGAGGCCTCTATTGATTTCCTACCCCCTCCTCTAATGTTCAGAGCTAAGTGATTGTGATTAATGAGTGTCATTAAACTCATCAATATATGCATGAGTGTAAAAGTTCAGATCATCTGACCAGTAAAGGCTGACATTGTACCAATGTGTGAGTGCATCTAAGTGTGCTTTTGTGAAATATGAATGTGTGTGTGTAATGGACACCTACTAGTTCCATCCAAGTACAGCCCTTTCAGTGAACTATCCCCTCACCACTGTACGTTCATACAGACTCTTACAGTCTCCTGGAAACTGCAGCACTAATGCACGCAAGCAATTCAATTAGTGACCCAGGAGCTGCCAGACAAAGACTACAGTGTCACACTTAATGAATATTCATGCTGTGAAAGTTCATTATGAATATAATTAAGAAGCACAGGCCCTGAAATAGAGTCTTTGTTTACTTGTATTCCTTAAAATATGCATTTTTTTTCTGAAGTGACTGGCTGAATTCACTTCAACATGGCTTAGTAGTGCACAGTCAAATAAAAGAATCGTCACTTTAGATTGGGCCTCCATTGCTTACAGTGGTAAGTGGCTGTCATTTATTAGTTTGCCAGTCAGCAAATGATGGCTGACGCCAATTATTGGCCTGACTATTATAAAAATGCAGAAACACTGAGGAAATTCTTCAGTGCTCAATACGTCTGCTGTGATAAAATTAGTAGAATCCTTCAAAGTAACAGCCCTGAATCATGTTGGAGCTATTCAACTTTTTGTGTCTTCCAGATAAAGGCATTTACAGTGTACCTCACAGTAGTTTTTAGTCCTGGATTCTTTCATTCTTTTACTTTTGAAAGGGCTGAGTTTTGCCATTGGAGCCAGACATTTAAGCACTGCTGAGTTGACTAAGACTTCAGTTGGACTGTAACTGTTTGGAAGCTTTCAAAACAGCTTCCAGCATCACCTGTTGGTTCACTCGTCATTTAGTTGATGATTGTTTATCTATTAATGCAGATCATTGCTTAATAATGATGTTGATTTGTTTTTTGGCACAGGAATAGGAACGTACTGGCTTGTATTTGAACTTTGACGCTAAGACCTAAGGGTAGCTTTGGCACCAGATGTCCTGTCTGTTTCAACATGTTGAACTGGCACATACCTAGATTGAGTTTCCCTATTGTGGTACAAACCCAGTTGCAAAATATTAACAATAAAGGCACTTTTTAAAGAGTTGCGTGCTCTTAAAAAGTCCATTTCCCACATTTTAGCTTTGTTTATATGTCCAAATTTCCCTAAATGGGAAATGTATGGGTTTACCAAAAACTGATTCATTTTTATTTCATTTCTCTTTATGGCCATTTTCCAGCCTCTTTTTTATCTTTATTCATTAGAAGTAAAAAGGCTGTCTTTGTTACTGTGTCTTTACAACTGAAACAGGTACAGTACAGTGTAGAAGTCAGAGACCACCCTTCATTCGTTCACATCCAGTCAGCCACTGTGTACAACCTATTCATGATGTTTTCAACATCAGGAAAAAATATATTTTACAAATATTAGCCTCGACAACTAAATATTACTAAATCGAATATTATTTAGTAATTGGTCCAGCATTTGCCTTTATTCCAGCTTCCATTCTTTTCAGGAGACTTTTAAAAAAATTCTGCTGGGATATTCAGAGATGTTGAGGTCTGGACTCTGGGGTGGACAGTCCATTGTTCTGGGAATGCCAGCAGCTTCTTTGTTTGATTTCTAAATCTTCTTTTTTGTCTATTTCTTTTCTCAGTAAGAGCTTCCTGACAGCTACATGTCCTTTCAGACTTATAGTGCTAAACTGTCCTCTCACAGTGGAAGGATGGACAGAAACACCTGTGGATGTTTTCAGATTTGAAGCAGCTTGATTTTCTCCTCTCTCTCAATAAAGAAAGCTTTAAGCGCTTTTTATGGTGAATCTTAACTGAAAATTAAATAAAGGAATGGTGGCCTCTGACTTGCACTTTACTGTCAGTGAGCTCGGTTCTGATTGGCTGCCCTGTAATTGTGCCTCATTTACAAAGCTGTCCAGACTAAAAACTAAAAAAACTTTTTTTAATCATTTTAATGTGAATGGGCGGGGCTGAACTGCTGCAGGCTGAACCAGTGAATATACGTAAATAGATTGTTTTTGTGATGCAGTGCAAAAACAATGAATTAAAACAGGCTGTTTTTATAGCTTGGTTTCCATATATGGACTGTGGAGTGAATGGTACTTTACCAAGATTTATGTACTGCATTAAATAAATAAATAAATAAATAAATAACAGAAAAATTTCAGTTTCCGTGCTACGGCCCCTTTAATACTACAATGCTTTTGGGAAATTGGAACCTGATCTTTTTTTTTTTTCCGAAGTATGTTGATAAACTGACAATTTGGTGTTGGCAAGTTGGTGCGATGCATTTGTGGCTTGTGCCTCTCTTTACAAGTTCAAGCATGGACGTCTAAACAGAGGTTTTGACTACGTAAATGGCACGTTCTGAAATAGCATTGCGTGAGTTTGTCAGACTTGTAAAGGTTTTAGTTGCTAGGTGCGACTTACATAAGACTCGAAGGAGCACTGAGCCTTTGAGCTAATTGGCTATGCGGCGTGAAAAAACAGGAAATCCGAAGGAAGTCAAGTGTTTCTCTGAGAGCTCTTTTCACCACTGGCTTACTCGGGATCTCATCTGTTTGTGTTTAGGAGAGGCTTTAGTGGACGCTGCATACTTCATTGTCATTAAGAAGACTAGAGATACAAACACAGTTTGTGTCTTGGCCATGGTTTCCCAGGCTGAGACGCTCTAAGAGGGCTCCCAGTTGCAGAAGTTCAGTTCATAACTATGCAGTAATGCACTCAATACCTTTAGTAATGGGGGGAGCATTAATAAAAATGCTATTTATTTATTCTACATAGAAAAACAGATGTCCATTACATATTTGAATATCTTTTATTTCTAATCCAATTACATAGCTAATTAGTATGCCCAATGTTCATCTAAATTGATTTCTTTATTAGGGATATTTAGTTTCCAGTTAGCTTTTTGGCAAGCGGGTGCTTTTAAAGATAAAGACTGTGGTCAGAAAGTTTTCTGTCATGCTGCCAGTAATTAGGACAATGACCATTCAACTCACAGTGCAGTGTGTAAAGAGGAGGAGCTACCTAGTCTGTGGATACAGTTAAAATGGATTACATATTGTTGCGTTTTTTAACAAAACCTTGTATCTTCAAAAAAGTAACTTTACAGGAGAGCAAAAACAGTGACAACATGTACATTACACATGAGATAAGGTAATAAATACACATACATCCATTAAATCCTGTCAAATATTGACATCAAGTGGCATTTGCCGAGTAATCGTAGTGCATACCCCAAACAAGATGACTGTTGGCTGCTCAACATTTATCTGGTAGAAATCACATGTGTGCGACATTTATGACTGGTGTTAAAAATGAAAAATTAAACCCATATCTGAGC
Source organism: Piaractus mesopotamicus (assembly GCA_023558415.1). Lineage (NCBI taxonomy): Eukaryota > Metazoa > Chordata > Actinopteri > Characiformes > Serrasalmidae > Piaractus > Piaractus mesopotamicus. Next base: position 8,337 of record JAILXH010221985.1, read on the forward strand.
AGTCGTTATCCAACAGCTGTCCAAATATCCCTCTGATGTTCACACCTGGAATTAAAATGTGCTTCAGATACCCATCTGTCTGCAGCGTAATCAGTTTTTCCCTTGCGTCTTTCCCCATTCTGAAACTTTCAAAATAGAATTTCAGTGTCAGTCTCCCTAGGGGAAACTACCAGCCTATCAGTCCGCTTTACTCATGGCCCTCCAAGTTGTATTCAAATAGCTGGTGTAACAATTCTAGTATTTACCCTATACCTGCAGCATTTCAGCTGAGAGGTCAGTGCACTTCACCTAGCCGCCAAATATATTTGATCATGCTCCAAAACTCACGATAATAGCTCTTGCAAAAGCTAAAGACAAACAAGCTCTAGTGCTTGGACCCCTAAATATCTAATATACACTAGCAAACAAAATTTGGAAACAAAATTTTTCAAAATTGGAATCAAGGTTTTCAATAATATGAAGCCAGGGGAGTTACAGATAAATGTATGAACTGATCCTACTCTGCTTCTCAGATTTCAAATAATTAGTGGGAAGAAATTAGAAAGAAAAATTTAGATTTAGTTAATAAAATGAATACCCAGAATGCCTTGGATTCAAAATTTCAGATAGATGAATAACTTCAGATAGATGAATAAAATCTCAGAGAGATAAACATCCAAATATACATTTTGATATCCAGTTTATAATATTTAAACTTCCATTGTATTGCACATTTAGATTTATTATTGTATATAAAACATAAAAAATGAACACAAGTAATTCCAAACTTTTGAATGGTAGTGAAGTTGAGGCTTGTTCATTTGAATGCCACTGTTTACTCAGTCTGCACATACACACACTGTAGAACCCATTTTTTTGTATAATATGGGTCTAAAATTCTATGGAAATAGCAGACATATGCATATTCCATGCAAGAAGAAGATTTCTGTATATAATTTCTTATCTCATTGTCATTTATTACTCACAGTAATGTATATCTTAAAACCCTGGCAAGTAATAAAAACTCTAGCAAGAAGAGTAGGTTTCAGAATTAGTGCTTGGACCCCTAAATATCTAACATAAAGCCTTGACCACTTCAGCTACAATAATAATTCACTCTTAAAACGAAGTATTTCCATTCAGGGATTAACACATTGCACCTGGCTATATAGGCATATGGTTGAACTCGCTTTTGTGAACAGGACAGTTTTTACCTCCTTACACTACCATACTCGGAGTAACTTACCTTAAAAATAGGCTTCCAGCCCTACTGCTTGGACCCCCATATATCTGATGTACTTAGGGTCACTTTAACTCCATTAATTACTCAATCTGCACATATCAATCCAGGGGTCAATGCCTTCTTCCTTGGTATGTGCACATACTAGAACCCATTTTTTGTGAACAGTATAATATGCACATAAAATCACAAATATAACAGACTTATTAAAATATATATTTCATGCAACAAGGTGCCTCCTGTGTATATTTTCTACCTTCACTTTATACTGACAAAAAAAAAAAACAAGCTCAAAACGGCAGGGTTCCTGCACTAGTGCTTGGACCCCTACAGCTTCATTAATTACTTACTCAGCACATACAGTATTTCGATCCAAGGGTTAATGCATTGCACCTACCTATATACACATACTGTAGAACCTTTTTTTTTTTTTTTTTGTGGACAGTACAGTATACGTGAAATCACACAGACATATCAGACGTGCAACAGAAAGCCTCCTGTGCATAGTTTTACCTCCTTACACTTCAATACTCATAGTGATATATCTTAAAACCTCTAGTAAAAACAGCAGGGTTTCAGCACTAGTGCTTGGACCCATAAATATTTGATATCAATAAGGCCTTGATCACTTTAGCTTCATTATGTGCTCATTCTGCACCTATCCAGGGGTCAATACATTGTGCCTAGCTATATAGGCATACTGTAGAACCCCATTTTGTTGTGAACAGTATAGTATGAATGTAAAACTCACACAGAAATAAAGAGAGCTATGCATATTTCATGCAAGAGGACAGTTGCAGTGTATATTTATATCTCTCTCCTCGCACTCCCACACTCACATTAATAGCTCCTAAAGGCAGAAGTTGCCTGCTTCCCACTGCAAGATTATCATTCATAAAGAATGTATGGCCACCATAAGAAATATGAAGAACGTGAAGCAAGAAGACGGTTCCTCAAGGCTTATACTGCACTTTACTGAAGATTAAACTGAGCCTTTGAAACCAGAATGGCATAATAAGCACCAGGCAATGGGATTTGGTTTATTTAACATATGTGAGAGAAGCCAATGGTTTTTGCATTGTGAGTTGAACTTTTGAATTGTGTCGGTTAGTCGTTTGAGGACATCTTTCTTATGAATTATGTAAGCCTGAACAATTTGCCTTTTCTCTCCTGAGCAAGAACAAGTTCAATTATGTGGGAGACGTGATCAATTTTTCTGTAGAATAATGCAGAGTTTTTGTTTTATTGGTTTTGCACAGTGTAGGAGAAGACGCAGGCTTTTCATAAGGCTCTGGTCTTTTTCTGGCGACAACATGAGTCACTGTATATATATATATCTTAGGTGAGACCTGCGGCCTTATAGATCATACTATAGATCATGGTCAAACAAACCGTGAATGGTGACTATACGCACATGCATAGGCATTAATGGCACCCAGTAAAGGCCTGGGGCTGCAGGATGAAAGGTCTGAATCACTGGCTGTCAGGCAAGCTCAGAGGTCTCAGCATGGAGGAGCAGTGTGTGAATACATCCGCCTCACCAGGGGGGCATTAATGACCCCAGCACGAGAAATCTGTTCACTCTAAACATACACCTTGCACTATTCTACCCTTCTCCATCTCTCTCTCTCTCTCTCTCTGGTCTTGGTTAATGGGGTTTTCAGATATACGCTTCTCTGTTAGCACTCTTTCTCTGGCTCTTTAGAGTGTTTCAATTTGTCTCCAGATCACTTCCCCTGGTCACTTCTGCCCCTGGTCAAATTACATGTTTTGTTAATGTTCTAGGTGGAAATAAGTGAACACATCCTGTACATAGACCAAACGTATCCACATCTATGTTTTATTTTTTCCAATATGTTAAACTCATTCATTTGCAGAAAAATGCAAAAAAAAAGTTCCATGTAGAAGAATTGTTAACTTATTTTTGCCTAAAAAAAAGAACATGTAATTTTCAAAGTTCAAACTTTGATAAATGATTGTACTTCTACAAAATATTAACTCAAAACATTAGTGCTAAAAAGGGTCCTTTTGCTTCCCTAAAGAACATTTCAGTGCCATTTCAGCAACAGAGACAGATGAGTGTGAAGAACTTTTTGAATGTTCAACCCTTTAAAGGCGACACAAAACAGTGGCTACGTCTGCTGTTTAATCTGATAATATTGCTTACTGTTTAATCTGATAATATTGCTTACTGTTTAATCTGATAATATTGCTTACTGTTTAATCTGATAATATTGCATGCTGCCTTAGAAAAAAATCAGTGTATCTAACAATAAATGAAGCTTTGGCAATCTTTTATACAGTTGTGTAAATACAGAAGCACTGGCATCAACTTTAAATGGGTTTAAGAGGCCATCGCCAAATTCTCAGGCTGGATTGCCGGTGAGACGCTCAGTTCAGTAAGGTTAAAGAACACATAATGGAAAGAAGGGGTCATTAATTCTGGTCCTAGATGGCTGGAGTCCAGCAAAGGTTGTTGTTTTCCTTGCTCAAACACACCTACAAAACCTGGCATTTAACCAGACTGGAGCTGAATCCCCATGATGTAAAGGTTCTATACCAATTAATGGTTTTTCCAAGAAGAACCAATTTAGAACTTTCAATTTTGTAATACTTACGGTATCATTCAGAATTTTGTAATTGCTGTTCAAATGTTTGGATGTATTCAGTTGCAGACAAGTGTATGAAATGATTGTAATATGTTAGTTCTGTGCTGCTTCACAGGTTTTAAGTGATTAGTAGGTCACAAGAAAGCCATGAATAAAAATTAAGAAATGTTGGCCGTGTCCAGAATGATGAAAAATTTATATATATATAATATATATGTGTATATGTATATGT
>JAILXH010221985.1:12813-26805 GCA_023558415.1 Piaractus mesopotamicus
AATGTCAGTAAAAACATTTATTATGTATCTCATGTCATCTCTAAAATGGTAAAATTGAGAAGGAGAAAACCAACATTACTTTTAATGTAAGTCAGTGGAACCAGACTTTCCAAGTCATTTTGGGTAATTCTTCATGAAATTTACACACATTGTAAAGGGCAACAGGTATTTTCAAATTATGCCGAAAACTAAAAAAAAACTACAAAAATGGAGATATAAGGCTCTCTTCCGACAGCAGCGATATGCAACATTGACCCCTTTTATAGTTTTACATTCACTCTTCTCACGTGAACATAACTTTACAGTTCCTGCATCAGTAGTATGCAAAAAAAAAAAAAAAAAACCTTGTGCACGTGTGATTTTTTTTTCTCACAGTTGGGTCCTGACAGTCTTTTCAGAACATTTTCTCACTGGGAGGCAAAATATTCATATCATTAATATGTAAAAAGAGCGTGAGAGTTATTTTTATTTCAGAAGATGGAGTGGGAGATGTTTGAAAGGACAAAGTATCCCATTATCAGGAGGAATTCTGTGTTGCGGAGCTTTGCACGCAGTAATTAGTGTTGTCACATTCCATGCCTTTTCTCCAACCAGCGTAGCTTCCTTTGATATGTCCCTCCGTCCTCCTGCCCCCACTGCCCGCCAAATTAGAATAGCCTGGTTATATTCGCTGAGGACTCGCTGCGATGTGTGTAGAATTGCACTGCTTGAGGGTGCTAATCCCATTTGTGGCTCCATCTTTTAAAGGATATCCAGCTTTTTCTGTGTTTAAGACAAACTTTTATCCCTATTAGCTTACTAGCTTCAAACATTTTTCATGCCTCTTTGTTTTCTAATTCTTTTCATCGGTTGTTTTCACCATTAATTGAAAGAAAAGGATTACAATAGAAGCAGGTAGAGCATTATACTCTTTTAATGTCAACCATGTTAAAGGTGCCACCAATATATTATATCGAAGGGCTTTAGCTGATACATAACTTGGTTTAGCCTCCATGTCTGGCTTGCTTTTGAGTTAGTGTCTTTTATCTGTTATTTTGTACTGATCTTTTACTTTTCTGGGTCACTCAAAGTTGAAACTAGTTCAGTGTATAATCTGCCTTTCCTGCAGGGAAGGAATCAGAAGCAAGAGAGGACCTGAACTGGAGGCTATCATTACCAAACCAAGAAATTGATTTTTTTTTTTACATTGAACTCCTAAAAAAATATCAACTGGGACTAAGGTAGTAATGGTTGGATTAATAGGCCTAAGACCCGTCACAGTAAACAAGTACAGACCGCCCATTCTAAGCACCTCTGCAGCATTCTCTGTGGACCCCGGGGGCTTAATCTCATTTAAACTCTGCTCACGCCAAGCCGTCATGTAGCATATACTGTGCTATTCTGTCTGCACCACTTCTAAGCAGTGCCTCTGTTGTCAGTCACTGTAACAGTGGTTCAGTGGTGGTAGAAATTGAATATTTAACATGAGGTTTAGGGATTTAACAAGTTTCTCAGCTCAGAAGAGGCTGCAAGATGCCAAAAACGTAGAGGCAGCTAGAGTAGCCTTAACCCATACAAAGTAAGAGTAGTAACTTTGGTGAAATAATGACTGAAGTACTAGTACCTTTCTGAAATTAACAACTTGAGACATACAAAAGTTCCACTACTTTTTGGCTCTTGACATGTCCTTCCCTAAAAGCTAATCATACCCATGAGGCTAGATTTCACTGCTTGCCCCTAACTAGTGGAATGAACTTTTCCCTGAACTCCACGTTTGTGGTCTGAAGACTCATTTCTCGAGGGAATACATAGGGTAATTTCATTTCACTCATTCCCACTTAATTTTGGAATCACTCTGTCATTTCAATCCCCTGTATTTAAAAAAATGCATTTAACTCATTCACCTCAATGTCTACACTTCTTGTTATTTATTTAACTAGATCAAGCTATAGTGGCTCTTGTCTTGATTCATGTGATGTCTCCAAGTACTTTGCATCACTTTGGCTTTGACTGTTTTTAAGTTGCTGTAATGACACTGTCATTGCTGTGACTCAGTGCTCTTATAAAGCTTTAAAATGGTGCTAATGGTGCCCTCATGTGGAGTATCTTCAGCCTGCTACACATGAATGAATGAGTGAGTGAGTGAATGACTAAGTGAGTGTGTTGGGTCCATGCTTTGCATCAAGAAAAGGAATTAGTAATATTAGATTAGATTAGTAATAAATAAAATGTAACTGAGCAAAACGTAGATTTTTTTTCTTCACAAATGTACTTGAGTTAAAGTGTTATCAGTTGAAAATGCTCAGGAAAGCTTTGAACACCCCAAGTTTGTTATTGTTTAAAGTGAAAAGAAGTACGCATCCTCTACAGGGAACTTACATATATCATTTTTGTGCAAATCTTAGTGCACAATTTCTATTTATTTATTTCTGCTCAGTTTAACATATTGGAAAATGTGCCATAAGTTTTGCACAAGCCATATTTTATGTTTATTTTTCCGCTAATATATTAAATTTTGCAAATAAACAGTATTTGTGCATTAAGATATTTAGAATACTCTGTAGAGGATGTGTTAATTTATGTTCACAAAGGATCAAAACATAAAATGTGACCTGCGGCACTAAAATTTTTTACAAACGACTGCATGAGTGTGCAGCCATCTTCAAAGCAGTGAAGGCCAAGTTCAGTCAGCTAATCAATTAATTATTATGTTGCCTCGGCAACATAACCATTAATCAGTCAGATCACTCAAGCGAGATCGATTGATCAGATAACTCAGGAAAGCTTTGCATCAGCAGCTGAAGAGATTTTTTTGTTTACCAGAACCTTGTCAGATACCAGTATTTGTCTTGGCACAACCGGTGCTGCTGTGAAGAATGTTAATTGCCGCTGCTTGTCAGTAGAAGCCATGCCTTGGTGGGTGTCGACAGGTCAAGCAACCGCAGTCCAAAGTGACGGGAAAATAACGATTTCTACTCTCCCGTTCAGTTCCCAACCCTTTCTGTCTGCATACACAATTCTGTTTGTGCTGGGCCACTCTGCAGAAGGTCCTGCTAATACATTGGCAGCGTGTGGAGACAAGCTCATGCCATCAGATAAGTGTGGAGATGGCGCGGGGAGGTCTAGCCTTGGGCACAGATTGGAACAGCCACTGTGTAATCTCCTAATCCCATTAATTATTACATACAGTCATTATGGAGGGAGACGTAATCCTCCCGAAAGACTCAATCCTTTTAGGAAGACGACCGGAGGGGAGATCAGGGAAACATGGGTGATGAGCTACTGCTCACTTTATTTTATTTTATTTTATTTTATTGAGTTTGTTTATTTATGTATTTTTTTAGCTTTGTACAAATAAAAATCAGCACCAAATGCTAGAACTTCCTGCATCATGCAGACTGTTTTTCAGATGCTCTTTGTGCTGTATTTCTTAGTGGAGCCGCACATGGGGAGAAAGTAATTTAAATAAAAGTACCACATTCAATCAAAATGAAATTATTGTGGAAGAAAAAAACAATAGCAAGCTAGCCCAGTATTAAAACCGCAGATTTTCTCTCAATCTCTTTCTCTGCTTGTAAACAATATTAATTAGAGGCTGGAGAGGGAATCTGGTTTCGTTTTTGCAGAAACTTGCATCTGTGCAGAGTTCCCCCTATGTATGTATTTATTTCTCTCTCTCTCGCTCTCTTTCTCTCTCTATCTCTCTCTCTCGCTCTCTTTTTTTTCCCTTAAATTGCATTTTCCAATTTGTAAATGGACCAGATGTCTGGGAGTGAATCTGTCCGGTTCTCCAGAGATGGAAGCAAACTGTCTGAGGGGGCCAGGTGATTTGTCCTCATTGTGGACGTCACTGGCACTAATCGAGACAGAGGGCTGTGTGTCTGGCCAGCCCATAACTCAGAGCCTAATGCGAAATTGCATATTTCGCCCAAATCGCCGGCCGCTCTGCAGGCCCTGGTCACTGCTGAGTACGAATGCAAGGCGTGGCAGGGCGCAGCTTGTGCGGTAAAGAATGGCACGGAGAGTGTGTGGAGATAATGAGTGCCCTGGTCGAGACGTTCGCTGAGGTCAGTGCTTGTGTCCGTCTGTTTGTCTCTGCCGATCTGGAGCGACATGATTAGTCCTTCAAATTCCATGCTGTGTGCAAACTTTTCCATGGTTTGTTCGAAACCAAACGAGAGGATTTCCCATTGAAAAACTTTCATTACACCTCATGCTGCTTTTTGATGGATTACAACTTATCATATATACTTATAGTGTCACCACTGCGGTCTTGATTGATATTGTGGTTTCTGAGGAATGTTGGGGAGGTTTAGACTTTGACAGTCTACACTGTGCATGACTGAGAACTCTACGACTAGGCCTTTTCTAACCACAAAGGATGTATTTGTCTGTTTCCCTGCACCACATTGCATCAATTTGAAGGAGTGCTGGTGTGCCATGTGTAGAACTTCCTTTTTCTCCAATCTGTGGGCCTGAAAGATGGAGGCAAAATGGTCCTGGATGTGACCGGGCCATCGATCTTGTCCTCGTGGAACTGCTGTATTTGTGGAGAGAACATGTCCCAAACGCAGCTGCAAGGTGCCATAATCAATTCCTCACTCCCCTCCTTAGCACTCCCCTACTTCCTAAATTCAATATTCAGTGACAGCTGCTGGATGTCATAGTGCTGGAGGCAGGCTGTCTCATTTCACCCTCTTCTAGCGTCCAAATTGACTTTTATTCAGCCCCTTCAGGATTCGCTTTTTTTTATTTGATTTCCGCTGACAGTTTGCCGTTGTTTGTGGGAAAAGTGTAAAGCATTCATTTGAGTTTTGAAGCAAATTTCTTTTTTCACTTGTATGTTATACTCAGTAGCCTATAAAACGATTTCTCATCAAATGATTCACGAAAATAATGTCTCATTTTTTTTTAAATGAGAGTCTATCTCAGCCACCAGAGCTGGTCTTATCATGGAGAACTTCTGAATCCTTCTGTTATGCAGCAAGGTGGCATCTCAACATTTCAGATAATATGCTGCATCACCAGTGTTGGGCTAATTACTCAAAAAAAGTCTCTCAAACTGTAATGGGATTACTTTACTTATTACTTCTTAAAATCTACCAATACATACAAACCTGTACCAACAACTGAAACTTAAAGAACCCCTTTTAAAATAAACACTGAAGTAAAATCATTAAGAATAAAATATTAAACTTCCCCAGCTGTTTCTGAATGAAAATTTGAAAGTCCAGTTTGTTTAGTTGAGGTTGGGGATCTCTCCTGCTCAGCACAAGGATCTTTATCCTTCAGTTTTATAATAGCACGATTAGATGTTGCCAAAGACTGCTTGTCTAGTTTTCAGTGCTCACGCTGCACTGCGCATATTCACAAAGTCAGACCTTGCAGGTAGCTCACATACAAGCATGGATAATCTACACAGAGGAAATGTACTTCTTAAATGCATTTCATGTAGGTGCGACTCTACATTAGGGGCCGACATGATCAATAATTCAATATGACAAGTTTTTCTTATTCTTTTCAGTATAAATTTTTTTTTCTTAATAACGTAACATTGTTGCACGTTCATTACATATGACAGTGGTAGGGCTGTCTGATACATTCCAAATATCTTCCTGTACCTGTGTAAATGCCAGTAGCCAACTTATTTTTCCTGGCAGTCTTCGTTTGGTGAGTGTGGGGCCCGTCAGTGCTCATCTAATCAACTGAGCAGTTAAAAAACACTCTGTGCATGTTCAACGCGCTTTCAATAACCTGCTGTGGGGCCCGATTACGTTGGCCCCATGCTGAGAGCAGCCAATAAAAAAGAATACATACGTCCTGACATTTAGTAAACGTAGTTTACGGTGTGGGCGTTGCTATGCAGCTAGCCACTGTTCCTGATCTGTTGTGGTAGCCAATCATAATACACACACACATACACATCATCTAAACTGCTTATCCTCCTGGCTCACGGTAGCCATTCATAATAGCAAGGCAATATGATGAGTCAAGTCGAAAATGTAATAAACGTTAAATTTGGTACCCTGTCATTAGAGCAGAAATTAGAGATTAAACGTTTGGGACACATCAGCCAGAGGATTCCAACATCATTCAGCCTGGAAAGGACAAAAACTGCTCCTTCAATGCAGAGAAGTTCAAGAGAAAAACATGGCTAACTGTGAGTGTAGCTAAAAATACTCTTCTGCTTTCCTCACCTGCCCTTGCTATGCTATCACTTAAATTCATTCATGGATTAATAGAGAAAAGTTTTTGACAAGTTTGCTCAGATGAAAGATTGTTGTGCATCTATTCTTATCGATCAGTGAAAGTCATTTTGCATTATTACAAGGCGTGCTATTCCTAATGCCTGGAAAGCAGTGTGTTTCCTTGCTCTGATATGTTGCTTTTGATGTGATCCGGACAGTGATCTTACACTGATTGATCACTTTGGATTTGTACTGCGATGCTGTATAACAAGGTTTGTGAGGTCTAATGTCATTATCATAAAACTTGTATTCCTCTCTCCACGTCTACTGTCTCCTGCACCATTATTTTAATTTGTGAATTTGTGATTTCATTAGAGTGTGTTTGTGTTTGGATCAGGTGTGTGTGTAGTTTCATTGAGGAGTCAGCTGCTGCCCCTACAGTTTTTTTTGTTTTTTTTCTGCTCCACCAGTCTTTCTGTGCCAGAGACATCCCTGCTTGCACGTAATTAATATTGTTCTCTGAGAGACATATACGTTAGGCAAGTAATGAAATATTACATCAATAACTGTAATGGGATTAAAGGAATTTAAACTGTTTGTTACACCTTTCATTGCAAGAAAAAGTTATCACATTTATGTAACAACACTCCAACACTGAGTGACATTCAGAGGGACGTTCGCTGGTTCGAATCATGCACTGAAAGAGAGTATCAATGCTTAAGATCAGTGCTTGCCAATTTTGTGCCAGAGATAACTACTCACTGACAATGCCTAATGAAGGATTCCATACAGTCCTTAAACAGTAGTTCCTATTCTTTACCCTAAAAAACTTCTAGTTCTCGTTTGTTTTATCAGAAAATAGAGGTCATTGATATTAGGTCAACAGTAGATCATCAGATAAACAGCAGGCTGCATCTGCCATGCTGGTTTCCAGACTACACAGCCTCCTTGTAGTATATTGTTGTGGTTGATGATAACTGTGAAGTTAAAACCTCCCCCCGGAGTCAGCCGACATCACCATAACCCCCACAAAATTAACCAGGCATTGAGTTCTTTGGGTGAGATTCTGTTTCTTGCCTTCTCTGGCTCAGGAGTTTGAAGCTGCGGGATATGCAGGGTGCTCTGAAAGCAGTTTACGTGGCTAGAGGTCATCTGGGGCAAAACCCAGTCCCACTTTATATTAAATGTCTCTAATAACTGTGTAGTACTACTAATGATTTAGTTACTGTTACAGATGGATTACAGAAGTACACCTCATGTAATTACTCAAGCGTATCTTAATTGTTGTAACAGCCTGTTCCCTCTCATGTAATTACATATGGGTACTAACAAATGTAATTACATTTGTAATCAGACAGGAACAGCAGTTTCTTGTTTTGTTTTTTCTTTTTCCCAGCAGTAAAAAGAAAGTATGAAATAACTTACATTAAGACATTACTTACACTGTATCTGCCAGCTTTCCTAACGTTTAGCTAGTGCTGTGACACTGTAACCAGTTTTAACTTTACTTTATTACACAGTACCCATACAACAGTACCTATATAACAACTACACAGAAAAAGTGTCCACTTATTTTAAAGTATAACTTTAACACTACACTGCAGGAAAGTTCCTGTGTAGAAGATACACTTGTGTAATTACATAAGGCAATACTGAAGTTGAAACACATGTGTAATAACATAGGCTGTACTTCTGTAATCCATCTATAACTGATTAAATCATCAGTAGTTACAGTGTTGTTGCACAAGTTATTCATGTGTATTTATACAGTTATTAGAGACACTTAATATAAAGTGGGACCGGAAACCCTTGTTTTGGAGGAACTGCATCAATAGAATTTCTTCATCATTTCAGATGGGCCACTGGGAGAGACTCTAGGACACATTCTCAAATGCCTTACATCCCTGAGCTAAGTGCGTTTTGTTATTTGGGACAATGCCCCTAAAATGTCCCAGTGTTGACGACTGGGCTCAGCTAAGTATCTGCGTCTTCTGGGATTTTGATGAATGGGATGTTTGTGTTCAGGATGACTTGGGCTTTTAAACCTTTACTTAACATAATATCCTTCCTACAGAAATTACAGAGATTTGTTGAACTGTGACTAATTTTCACTCGGTCTGAATGGCTTCCAAACTTGGGGGAAAGCCATGATATCTAATTGTGTGCTGTGGGATCATTTGTGCTGTCACTGCAGGCTTGAAATCAAGGCCAGAGTGTGTCTCCTGCCGGGATTCTTGTCTTACCAATCAGAAATGTAATCTGCTTGATATTTTCACAAGAACACTGTGGAGGAAAATGTTGGTGAAATGGTACGTACTGCGGGGGGAACCACTCGACTTAACCTGTCATTTTCCTCTCAGCAAAAATTAGGCTGAAATTAGAGAGCACTTTGTACTCCCTTCTTCTGCAATAGGACTATTTCCCCCATTTGCTTCAAATGTGTTCTGATTTGCCATTCACACACTTCAGTCACCCTTGTATCAGTTTTCATCTAGTAACTCCATTTGAGAGGGAGAAGTAGTCTGACATTTTAGACAGCCCTCAACTTTGAGGCTGCCTATGGGAACCTACTGAAGTAACAGAGGCAGGATCCCACAGGTCAAATAACCTAACACACTCGGACCAATTGAAATTCTGGTTGAAATAGAAGCATTCCATCCCAAAGGAGAAATGTCCATCAGTCTGAATGATAAATGAAGCTGTCAAGGATTATGGGTCAGGAATCCACTTGCTTAGCTCCCCGTTCACACGGTAAGCGTGAGATTCTCTGGCGAGCTCACTTGGTAGAATTGACCAACCATGGCTGATTTGCCAAAACAACACCTTCCTGCGTTACTGTTTCTACTTTTAAAAGAATTTCACTATGTATTTAATGCCTTTGCTTCAGTGCCAAAATCCAGACTGGTATTTTGGACTAATCCCTTTGCTAGAACTTCTAATCCTCGGTTTTAACTCTAAACTTTAAACAGCCACTAATTAAATGCTGTCTGGTATGGTCTAGTTTCAGTGTCATGTATGCATTACCCAGACAGCAATTCGAATTAGCGAATGTCAAATTGTCGTCTTTGAGATCATCTTTCACAAAATGTCTTTTCTGATGTGCTTATTAGAGGCCGTCATTACACATTCACCTGGGTAATGGCAGGTTCGGGGCACTTGCTAGCATCCTCCATTATCTCTTCCACTGATGGGTTGCATCAGGACGGAAACAATCTCGGATTTTAGTGTCTCTCGGAAGCGTCCATGTGGCATTTAATTGCAATTGCATTTAGACCTGCCAGACTGGATTACCTTGCAATTTTAAACCGTTTCACACTTTCATCCCTGATGGACCAGCATGGCTTGGGACTGCAGTGGCCTTTCAATTTTCAGCTCAATTACTCCTGCTGCTAGCATAATAAGACAGCGGCTGCGCCACTGTACACATCATCTACGGAGCCCCGAACCTGCAGAGTCAGGACGCCCATCAGTCCACCTGCAGCCTAGCTCTCTGCTGTCACTTCTGGATCAAAACACCAGCCGAGTTCGCCGCTGGTGCTGCCTTCCACAGTCAGTCACAAGCTTTTAGCTTTTTTTGAGGTGGCCACGGCTTTGCAAGAGCAAATTCCTGGCTGATCGGAAACAATGGGGGCTGGTCAGCAGGGGGAGAACCAACGCTCAAGCTCAGCGGACAGCAAAAGCAGAACCCCCCCACAATACACTCCCTGCTTGGGCTTTTGGTCTCCCCCTTCTTCACCACTCCTTCTCTCTTGGACTCTAATAGCTGGGAAGGCTACATGACAAAGGGAACAAACAGGCATGTAATGCCGCCGTTCCTTGTGGATGACACGAGGGACCGGAATGCAGAAGGGGGGTAAAGGGGGGGGGGGTGCAAGGAGCAAAGAGCTGGCAGCCAGAGTCCACTGTCAGATTAGAGCCATTAGCATGACTGTGGAATGACAGGGAGCTCCGCTGAACACAATGGCCACCATTTATCCCCTGCCACTCTGTGTAATATTAGAGCCTGAACCGCCAGCACCACAGCACTGGAGACTGGATAAGGAATCCTCCAAGCGCTAGTATTCACACTGCTGGTAAAGGGTGTGTGATCCGCTAACACACCGGAGCACAAATCTGGATTTTATTGTGCACCTTTTAGAGGACTACTGAAAAAAAGGCCCCTAAAAGGTTCTGGGCTTGGATATTACGTTCAAAAAATGTATGGAAGCTTTACATTATGTGGCGGCAGTTTCAACTTTAAAAAGTTTTCTCACCAATGACGAACCATGACTGTTAGAGCTAGGCCTTCAGTTGAGGCCATAACTGTCAAAATAATGCTAATTTCTGCTAACTTCACTATGGAATTCTGGTACGTTGGCACTAAGCTAACAGCAATTCACTTGAACATTTTTTGGGCATTCTAGATTAAAAAAGGGCATTTGAAGCTTTTAAAAGCATGTTTAGTTTGAAGCTTTTGACACATATTAACATATTGTTGACCTTGTAAGTAGCAGAGCTCTTCAGTAAAGAGTCTGGCTTAGACCTGGTTAAGATAGCACTCATATTTGCATTGATATGTAGTATATTCACAAAGGGTTAGAGTGACATTTTTTCCTCACAAAAGTGGTCTCACTCATTGGAAATGAAAACATTTTAGGTTGTTTCCTCTTTCAGTTTCTAATTATGTTTAAAAAAAAAAGACAATTGGACAATTATCTGCTGGGCATTTCATGTTTCAACCAAACTTAACACTGAAATAACTACAAAAATCTGTTTAAATACAACTTGGATTATTATAATTTTAAATAAAAATACATTTTTTTTTGTTTCTTAGAAGTCATTAGATCTTCTCTGAAGGTCTAGAAGGTTATGTGGTTCAGTAGAATCTTCTATTGAAGTTCCTCACAGAACCCAAAATGATTCTTCTATGGCATACAAAGATCCTTTTTTGGCATTAGTAGCTGTGTCCCAATTCAGGGGCTGCATCATTCGAAGAACATGGTCTACAAAGGCATGTCCTTCTGAGGCTGCATAGACCCGCGAAGGCCGAACTGAAATGAGATGGTCTGCTCTATGGCAGATTTCCAGTTTGCGTCACAGCATTGCTGTTCCCGCCCTTACCATTGCGTCACGAAACGCTGCTCTTTTCAAGTTCTTTTAAAGTTCTTTAAAGATGGAGTCAGAAACTTTATTTTTTCATTTGTCAGAGCTGGAGATGCTTCTCTCTGTCTGCTCCTTGCTCCCTAAAACAAAACGAAACGTTAGCATAGGTTTTGCATTCATTGTCATGGAAAAGAAGAACACTATTCTCGGCCGCATGTGAACGACACACTGTCATGCTGCTGTGATGCAGTCGGCCTTTAAGTGCAGCCTCTGAAGGATGCAGACCCTGAAATGGGGCACAGCTAGTATTTTTAAAAGTTTAAGGCAGCAAAAGTAAAGTAACCCTTTTTTGGTTTTTCCTTAATGCTTTAAAATTCCCTGCTTACATCTCAGTAATCTTATATTAATCGAAAAGCTATGAGACGTCGGAACTGACATGGTCTGAGAGCTGCAATTTGATGCTTGTGATTTTGTGTGTCTGCCCTTCCTCAAGAGCTGAGTGGGAATTTATTAAACCCATCTGGTATCATTTTTTTTTTTACGACTGTACCTTGACACTAATTTGAAGGGGCCCTTAACTCCACTGGTGGAAAATATTAGGGGTGCAATTGATGTTGGTTTTCTTATTCATACCTTCTAATGATACAATTATTTCTGGGAAATGGAATGATACACTGTATGCTGACATGCAGGGTTCAAAGTCTAGCATTTGACTCTCGAACAAAACCCAATAAAAAGTCCTGACACTTGGTCTGGTGTCCTCGATTAATGACACCTCTGTCCAGACACAACCACTCCACACACAGGCACTTTTGTTTCCATGTTTAAAGCTTGCATTTTAATGACCGCTTGAACTCCAAAACACCCTTACACATGGACCCTTACGCACACATCTGCTTCTGTTGCTCAGGCTGACTTAATAAATCTCCAAACTACTGATGCTGCGGCTGACTGACACTTCCTATCCTGTGGTTGCTTCAGTTCAAAGAAATCATTCAGTGGAGGTCCAACATAGAAAAAGCTCATTGGTGAAATATTTGAAAGTAATTGTGCATTAATATCACTGAGTACTTTTGCTGTATGCATTGAAAGATACATTTACCCAGGATTTCAGCTTTTGTTGGACAGTTTCATGCAGTGGTGAAAAAATCAGATAAACAGTACTTAAACCAGCACTATGTCATTTTTTTGTTAAACCTAAAGAAGTAGTATGGATAAAAAGAACACTAAATTATTGTGAGCGTGTGCTGCTGCGAGTCTCCCAGTAAAGTCTGAAGTAATCATTAACAGTCAGAGGCACTGGGACGGATTTGGCGGGAGTTTTTTGGACCGTGTCATATGTCTTTACATTTTAATGTCACACACGCACACTAAAGAAGAATATCTGACTTGATGTTTAGGTCTCAAATGCAAAATCAACTTTATACTGATGAAGATGTGATGATAATAGTGGGTAATTCACTCACATCCTCAGAAGACACGTCCTTCACCAAGTTTTGACTGAGTACTCTTTAAATACTCATTCAATGCACTCGCAAAAGTCAGATTGATCAGCTTGTGGGATCTGAAGCACAACCAACGTTACAAAATGTCTACTCAGACCTGCATATGTATAGATAATCATATCTGCATATGTAAAGATATTCACACTTCTTATTAGCTCCTCTTCATGGCTCTTTATTATCCTTTATTCTTTATTCTATTTATTGTATTTTTATTGTAATTCTCTCTTAGTTAAATACCTGTTAATAGTCTGTGTTCTTGTCTGGTCTGTTCTGTCTGGTCTGTTCTGAAACTTTATGTTATAACTAGCTGACCTTATCAGAGATAGCAAACTAGCCTCGCTAGCGCATGCATGCTAATAATCCTCAATGTTTTTCATTAAGTTTGACATTAAGTACAGTACTGTGCAAAAGTCAGGGACTATCCTTCATTTATTTAATTTACAGTCAAAATAGCTGTTAAGTAAAGTAAGCATTTTTCAGCATTAAGGAAAAAACAGAAAATATTTAACAGGAGTTACACAGAAGCCTCAACAACTAATTGTAACAGCAGTCCTTTAGTAGTTAATGCGTCCACACGTTGCTTTTATTACAGCTTCTTTTCTTTTCGGGACAACTGCTTTCAGTTTTGCAGAAATCTGCAGGGATATTTTCAACACTTCCAAAGTTCAGTCACAGAAATTGGTTGCATTTTCTGCTTCTCACGATCCAAGTAACCCCAAACCCGTTCAATAATTATGAGGTCTGGTGGTCAGTCAATTGTTCTGAGAAACCCAGCAGCTTCTTTATTTGCCTATAGTTCCTTTTCTCAGTAAGAGCTTCTTGACAGCTGCACATCCTTTCAGACTCGTAGTGTTGAGTTGTCTTCTCACAGTGGAAGGATGGACAGAAATACCTGATTTTTTCAGATCTGAAGCCTGATTTCTTGATTTTTCAAGCCTTAAAGCAACACTAGGATTTCAGGATTTGAAGATCTTTCTTATGCAATCGCAAAGTGGAGATTTTCAGGATTAGCATTAGAATCACTTCCTTGTATGTGTGACAAGTTTGTTACACATACAAAGAATTTGTCTTGGTGGGTGCACACATGTATGATGTAACATACTGAACAGACCAGACAAGAACACAGACTATTAACAGGTATTTAACTAAGAGAGAATTACACATAAAAATACAATAAATAGAATAAAGAATAAAGGATAATAAAGAGCCATGAAGAGGAGCTAATAAGAAGTGTGAAT
>JAILXH010221988.1:0-11764 GCA_023558415.1 Piaractus mesopotamicus
ATATATATATATATATATATATATATATATATATGTGTGTGTGTGTGTATATATATATATATATATGTATATATATATATATATATATGTATAAGCCACTACTTCTTTTGGGCTTATTTCCATAGACCTGCTTGCTTGTTTCTCTCACAAGATCTGATACTGAATACTCAAAGAGAGATACACACAGACAAATACACACAAAAATATATACGCTTACACAATACACTTCCAAACTTCCAAACTACCATGCCCTCATTCTCATGTCTAGCATTCTTTAAATGTCTGACACAACCAATAGAGTTTTAAACGCTGATCACTGAGTTCTCTTAGGGATCCTTCCTTTATTTGATCATCTGTTCATCTCATCTAAACTTTTACTATGTGTGTTATACATTCACTACATTGCCAATGTCACCTCCAGTTTACTTATCTTGGGACTCGGTTCAGATTTCTGAAGGGCTGTTAAAAAAGGTATACAAATAAGTCTGACTTGAACTGCATCAGTACAATCATTTTAATTTAGGAGCTCAGTTTTTATGTAGTTCAACAGTGCCCCATTTGCTACCAGCTCAGAAAATGGAGGGCACAACTTCAGGCTGTTGTGTGATATGTTTGTCTATTATGCAGTCTGTGCAACGTGACTGAAAGCTGACGCACTCGTCTTACAATAGTTAGCACGGTCTCACAGCACAGAACTATGAAACAAGGAAGTAAAACCTCATTGTTTGCTTGTGGAAAACAGCAGACCTAATGTTGTTGTTGCAGTTCAATAGTTGCCACAGTCAAACAACAAAACAGATTAACGCTTTGATGGAAAATTCAGAGCTTTCATCTTCTGCCAATTTGCTTTTAATACTCTCCCGGCAGACAGCGCTGTACAAAAGTCAGAGAATGCGCATTTATTTAACTCCATTTCAGTTCTGCATTTTTCAGAAGATATTTCTAAAGAGATTAGATATAAAATAACCCGCTTGTATCAGGAAAGGGAAACTATCAGAGCTTAAAACTTTCATCTTTGAGAGGAACTCAACACCGCTCTCGCTTCAGATCTGAAAAAACTCTCACGTTTCTGTCTGTCCTTCCACTATGAGAAGACAACTCAACACTGTGAGTCTGAAAGGATGTTAAAAGAAGCCATTATTGAAAAATGGAAAAGGACAAAAACAAAGCTGCTTTTGTTCTCAGAAGAACGGGCTGACCACCTCAGAGTCCAGACCTCAAGATCACTGAATTTGGGATTACTTGAATCATGAGAGGAGGAAAATGCAACCAACTTCTCAAACTGAACTTTGGAGGTGTGAAAAAAATATCCCTGTAGATTAAAAAAGACTCAAAGTGTCACACAAAGAATGGAAGCTGTACGAAATGCAAAGGGTGGACACACTAAATACTGAAAACATTTATATTGAGACATCTGTGTAATTTTCTGTCCAGTGTTTTCTGGTATTTCATTTATATGAATGCTGCACTTAATGGCCATTTTGACTGGAAATTAAATTAGGTTGGTATCTGACTTTGCCCAGGACCACATGAACATATTGGTACTTATACACACACAAACATGCACACACACTATTCAATAAACAATTTGTGTAATTTAACTATTGGAATTAGTTTAAACCCCTAAACAGCTTACATTAACAGTGAACTAAGTTTACAAAAACGTTAGTGCCTTCCAATTGGTAACATAACTATACCCTTCTATTACATGGGGGTGGATTACTGACTAGGCCAGTGTGCAGGGTCCTCAGAGGCCAGAGGCCTCAGGGGTCTTGGACAACAAGGCCCAAAGCAGCTCAAATCCACAGGAGAATGCACTGCAGATATTAAAACTCTATGAACAAACAGCCCATCAAAAAGTAGAAATGACTAAATGAATTTTGGCATCATGATAAATTTATCTTTAGACATACAAATTTTTCACAAAAAGCACAAACTCTTACTAGACAAAATATGATATTGCATATTAATAAGGCTAATTGTGTTTATTTTCAACATACAAAAGAAACTATTTGAATTGCTCAAAGTCCACAAAAAGTAACTACTTTTTAATCTCACTTTTTTTGTTTTTTAAATTTATTTGTTTAGTGCTTGCGTTGGATCCAATATGTTAAATACCTTAATAGGGATGTGAAAAAACAAAGCAAAAGGGAACTTCGAAACCCACTGAACAACCTTTGCTAAAAAGAGGAAGTGGTTCAAGGTCTTATGACCGTATATGTATCTAGTGTGAAGTGAAACTGATGGGGAAGTGATTTAAAAGTTTTCATACAGCTTTTGCTGGTAGCCGGCCCATCATGTGAGAAAAAAGTGCATAACCCTAATACACTCTTGACTCAGAGCAGTCCTTCCTGGCAGTCATGGGCTCCATAAGCCTCTCTCTGCTGGGTCTCTTTGCATTCATCAGTGCCTGTGATCTCCATCCACTCAGTCGTCCTAGCAATGGACTTCGTGAGTGCCGCAAAAACCTTAGTTCACCAGCATTGGAGGTCCTCCCTGGGGGAGGCTGGGACAACCTGCGTAACCTTGATATGGGGCGAGTGATGAACATGAGCTATTCCCAGTGCCAGACCACCGAGGACGGCATCTACCTCATCCCAGACGAGGTCTTCGTCATCCCACAGAAGGTGAGCGGCGTGGAGATGAACTCAGAGATCATCAGTTCATGGCTGGAACAGAAAAGCACCACTTCAAGCTCCATTAATGGAGATGTGTCCTTCTTCTCTGTGCTCAACGCCAAGTTCTCCACTGAGAACAAACGCATGAAAACCCATCAAGTGAAAGGAAATTCTGTCACAGCACGTGTACAGGTAAGACCAAATAAAAATACCTGAGTTGATACAAAACCATTTTGGAATTAGCACAGATTAATTTTTGGACGCACTTTTGAATAAAGAAGAAAATAAACTTTCCCCATTTATCATGCCTGCTACAAAAATGTCACAATAACCAAACAAAATCTTTGGCTTAATAGAACAAGAAGTATTATAAAATGCTCAGTTCTCAATAAATAATCATTTGTCCAAAAAGACCTGATTGTCTCCTGAATCAGTTTTAACACACGGGTAAAAAGTCTTTGATAGAATGCTTTAACCTTTAACCTGGGTTATGGTTGTTATAACGGTGAAGAATAAATAAAACCTGAATAAACAATCAGGGAAACAGAGTAACAGGACAAGCTCTTCAGTGTTCAATAGTTGTCTTTTTTGTACAATTTTCAGTATTTAGTGTGTCCACTCTTTGCCTTTGATACAGCTTCCATTGGTTTTGGATATCTGCTTAAGTTTTTCAAAGAAGTTTGCAGGGATATTTTCCTCACCTCAAAAGTTCAGCCTTTGAAGCTGGTTACATTTTCTGCTTCTCACAGTCCAAGTAATCCGAAACACATTCAGTGAGGTTGAGGTCTGGACTCTGGGGTGGTCAGTCCATTGTTCTAAGAACACCAGCAGCTTCTTTGCTTGATTAGCAAATTTTCATCCTTATTTTCTTTTCTTAGTAAAAGCTTCTTGACAGCTATACATGAAATAAATATGCTGGTCCTGCACCACTGAGTGATTTGTAGACCAGTAATAGTATCTTAAAGTCTGTTCTGTAACAGACTGGTAGGCATTGTGAGGATTTAAGAATGGGGGTGATGTGTTCCCTTCTTTTACTCTGGCAGCTGCATTCTGAATCAGCTGAAGTTGTTTGATTGTCTTTTTAGTCCAGTTAGGAGACCATTACAGTAATCAATCCTGCTAGAAATAAAGGATGGATGAGTTTCTCTGATCTTGCTGATATTCTCATGGTGATAAAAAGCTGATTTAGTAACTGCTCTGACATGACTGCTAAAACTAAGATCAGAGTACATTAGTACACCAAGGTTACGTACTAGTTCTTTAGATTTACGGCTCTTGAATCCAGATAGGCAGCTAGCCTGTGCCTCTCTTCGCTGAGTTAGTAATGTGATCAAGACATTTACAAAGGGGACCATAGTTGTTTGAGGAGAGGGCCAAGTAGATCTGATTATCATGTGCATAGCTGTGGTAAGATATCCCATAGTTTTGTAGTGTTTGGCCAAGAGGCAGCATGTATAAATTGAATGAGAGTGGCCCAAGAATTGAACCCTGGGGGACACCACAGGTCACTGACACCCCCTCACAAATGTTATTTTCAATTTCCACAAAGTAGTCCCTTCCTTGCAGGCACATACTAAACCATTTTAGGACAGTTCCTGAGAGCCCAACTCAGCTCTCAAGTCTTTCTATGAGAATTTTATGGTCAATGGTATCAAACATGGTATCATAGTGTTGTGCTGTCTTCTCACAGTGGAAGGATTGACAAAAACACCCGTGGATTGTTTCAGATCTGATTTTCTCCTCTCTCTCAAAGATAAAATCTCTAAGTGCTGTTTATTTGATGATTACTGTTTTGGTGGTCTACCAGGTCTTGCTCGGTTGTTAGGAGTCCCATTTTCTCTAAATCTTTTAATTTTTTGAAATCCACTTTTGTAAACCTTTTCCTTTGACTTTCTCCTTCCTTTATGCAAGTGGAATATCTTGTATCTAATATCCTTAGAAATATCTCTTCAAAAAAATGAATAACTTGTATGGCTGTGTGAGAGAAAATTAAAGAATTAAAATGAAAAGTCTCTGACTTTTGCACAGTACTGTCTAAAGATTCCATAGCCCTTCTTCTCTTTTCTTTCCGCAGGTGCGTAATCATCTGTACACTGTTAAGGTGTTTCCTGATTTCACTCTGGACACCCGCTTTGCCCGTCAGGCAGAGGAAATTGCAGACGCGATCGAGAACAACCAAACTCGCCAAGCAAATTATCTGTCAGAGAAGATGGTACTTGATTATGGCACACACGTCATCACAAGTGTTGATGCTGGTGCCACTTTGGTGGAGGAGGACTATTTAAAATCCTCTTATGTTTCTGATGCAGAGTCCTCTCAGTCCTCTGTTTCAGCATCAGCTGGTGCTAATTTTTTTGACAAAGTGAAATTTGACATTGGTGGTAAAGAATCTCATGAAACATCTGAAACTCGGAGCTACCAGGGTAACATTACATACTCCATAACAATGAGTCATGGTGGGGCTTTGTTTTATCCTGGCATCACTCTACAGAAATGGCAAGAGAGCACACTCAACAATTTGGTAGCTATTGACCGGAGTGGACTACCAATTCACTATTTCCTC
The DNA here is from genome assembly GCA_023558415.1 of Piaractus mesopotamicus. Lineage (NCBI taxonomy): Eukaryota > Metazoa > Chordata > Actinopteri > Characiformes > Serrasalmidae > Piaractus > Piaractus mesopotamicus. The sequence continues at coordinate 5,182 of JAILXH010221988.1, forward strand.
AATCCATCAGTGTTTCCAGACCTTCCACGTCCAACAGTGAATAAACTAGCTCAGTTTGTGAGTCAGGCAATACAACGCTACTACAAAATTAACACCCACCCTGGATGCGTGAAGCCAGACTCCAAAAATTTCAATTTCCAAGCTAATGTAGATGATGCTTCCTGTGAGGGTCCCAGCACCAACCTTAGCTTTGGTGGAGTCTACCAGCAGTGCACTCCCCTGACTTCAGACGGAGATGCAATCTGCCAGGAGCTCGCTGAGAAAAACCCAGCCACTGGCTCATATTCCTGTCAGCAACCATACACTGCTACCCTACTGCGCTCAGAAACACAAGAAAGGCCATACAATAACTATGAGTGTCATAGGCATTGTCATTCATGCTGGTTGGTTTTCCACTGCGCTAAAGACGTCTGTGGAAATGTGTACTATGTTCGGCGTGCACGCATTGACACTTACTGGTGCTCCACTACTGAAGTGGCTCCAGAGTTCTCTGGATATCTCTTTGGAGGTCTATATGGACCTTCTTTACAAAACCCAATAACCAAATCCAGATCTTGTCCTCCAAATTTCTTTGCTCAGAAATTCTTGTCAAATGGCTTTATGATCTGTCTAAGCAACGACTACGAAACAGCAACCAGATTCTCTGTACCATTTGGAGGTTTCTTTAGCTGCCAGTCTACCAACCCGCTCGCAGGAAGCCAGTCTCGCTGCCCACCACAGTTCAGTCAACATCTTGCCGCCATAAGCGATGGATGCCAGATACTGTACTGTGTTCAGTCAGGTGTTTTCACTGAAGGCGAGTTACTGCCCATCCAACTGCCACCTTTCACAAGACCTCCAGTGCTAGACATTGACAAGAGGAAAATCAGAGACATAAAACTGTGGAGTCAAATGAAGCCTGAGGACAGCAAACTGTCCTTATATGATGAGAAATATGATGACTCCTCTCAGTCAACAGGGAAATAGATGATATTGTGTTGGCTGAATAGCCTTGTTCAGGTCATGCGAACAAATCATATATCCTGATTATAAGCTTAGCTATATTTTCATATTAATCAAGTAATTAGCTTTAATCTAACAGCAGTAACTTTCTGCCTGGCAACAGAGTAATCTGCAGAAGACATATAAGCCAACATGCTAACAGTTAATCCTTTTTTAAGATACATACACAGATACTTCCTGTGTAAGCAAGAAGATAAATAAAACGTCTGCCTCTGTGGTTGATGCTCGTTCACTGAAATGAATTTATCACCTTCTTCAGGAAATAGAGCTTCTGTCTTGAACTTAGGTTTACCACTAAAGGATACATGGTTTTACATTGCTTTTAAGCATCATGCTACAAAAGCGTATCATTGGTTACTCTGTAATAAGCCTTAATAACATAATAAGCCTTAATAACATAAGCCTTTGTAACTACATACATGTTCATAATCACACAAAAAAATGTTAAAACACCACAGTACAAGACTTCATAGCAGTCCTGGCCACTGATATCACCACAGTTATAATACATATTTTTCCTGTTCTTAACATTATTGGTGAGACATAAAGCTGTATCATAAAGCTCAATAACAAATGTTCTGTTCATTTACATAATGCTGTTTTTTAAAAAGATCCACAGTGATAAAAGCATGCCTTCAATCTTAACTTGCAAACTCTCTAATGTTCCTCACTATCTTCAAAATGAAAAAGATTTTGTAAGTGAATAACATCTAATGAAAACTTACCAGCTCTCTTTAAAGACTTTAGATAAAGTGATGTTATTGATCAGCTCTATGAAATAATCCACATTAATAGAAGCACATACCAAGTTACAAAGCACTAGAAGTGCTCTTCACAGACCTTAAGTGAGATTGCTTTACGTAAGAATATCTAGACGGAAGAATATAAGAATTGCAAGTTTGTACTTTGAACAGGGGTTCATTTATTGACAAAATATATTTTAATATCAAAAAGGCAATGATGATCCATATATATCAAAATAATTCCCTGTATCCCCTCATTTTTTTAAACAAATTAAATTCAGGTTTTCCAGTATAACGGATTCTCTGATGTTAAATTATAAACAAATGTTTCCTTAATACAACAAAAAGCTTTGTCATGCAAAACAAAATAAACTGAAACAACCCCAATGCCATTCACTGTATCCAAAGTGTAAAACCTCTACAAACATCAAACATTTTAGATATGCAAATGCTTTTATCAATAACCTAATGAGCATTAGACTGCTAGGATATTTATTTTAATCTGAACAAAATAAACTTGAACTCAAAAATTCAAGATTTTAAGAGAATCTGAAAAACCTGCTCCTTCAAAAAGAACAAATTTCTTGTCAAACAACATTTTTATTGCGGAAGTACACCTCAGTGGATCATAGGTAACAGTTCCCAACATGCTTTCATTTGCATGATTTCAGACATTGTGGCATCTTGACACCTGTCAAAAAAATGTGGACAATAACTCTACTAGAGAATTTCATGGGGGCAGGACCTGAAAGACAACAATTGCTGCTAGGGCAAGCTCAGAAATTGGTGAGGTCCTGGGGATAGTATTGCTGTCTATTCCCACTTTTTGTAAAGCCCTCTTAATCAACCCACCTCGGTTCAAGGCTTGTAATGCATGCTTGTAATGCAGTATTACCCCACAAACAATTCTGCCTTAGAAAAGAGGTAATGTAAAAAAAAAATAAATCTAAATATCAATGCAAATATGCCATAGAACTATTGCAAAATAATGTGACAATCAATAAAAGTTATCACTTTGAGTGAGACTCAGGTCATGCATAGAATAAATCATGTTTGAGTAGTCCAATAAGGTCATGTTAATGCTACAATTCAACAAATTGCCAAGTGTTCAACAAGTTCAAGTACTCTGGAAAAAGTGTTGCTTTGAATTTACTTGATTCAAATGTATACATTGATTCCAAATGAATGAAATATATTACACCAGCACAATTACTGTGATTAATTTTTGGCAAGAACTGTATTGATGTTATATTTTTTTTTCATGTGAAACTGATGTATAGTGTCAGTCTGTACCTTACGTTCATACTGATAATAAAGACATTTTTGTCTCTGCAGGAAGGCTTGCATCTGTAATATGACAGTTTGTAACCCTACACCACAGTTGATAATCAATAAGCTTGTGTTTCCATGTTGCAGTTTGTTTCTGTAATATTACAGATTGTAACCATACACCATGGTCCATTAGCTATTGTTACAGTTGCAAATCCACTGTATACAGAACTGAAAATTACACTGAGCACATTTTTACAGAACTTCCAAGAAAGACCCACACTCCCCAGGTAAACAAACTAGGCTGTTTTTCTGTGAGAAATTCACAGTTGATGCTTTAACCACTTGAAGTTGTGATCTTATTAAATTAAGCCACCACATGTAACACTTCAGAAAGATTTCTTGATTAGGTTACATTGAATCTCATGCTGAAATATTGGTCTAATCTGATTACATTTCAATTCAGTTTAAATGCAAAGGAAATCTAGATTAAATCCTTATTTAAATTTCACTTCAAGTTTTGAATCATGACACCTTGGTATAAACTCATTTAGAACTTGCAAGCCATATTCTGAATGTTAGTGTTTGTCACGCATTCGGTGAAGTCTCAGAAAGAGACGGACTTCATCTCCCAGACTCCTCTCGGAGATCATGTCACTGACCAACTTCCCTCAGACTCGGACTCCGACACGGACTCCATTGCCCACAGTTCAATGGGGGCTCACGTGACCTGACTCTTTCTCACGCTCCAATCAGCGCTCCAACTCCCCCGAATACTAACTGGTATCACCTGTGTGTTGGGTCATATGACAGAGTAGTGTCCTTTATAAGCCCGGGCTTCAGTAAGGACCAGTGTGAGGTATTGTTTCTTTGTAAACTATTGAGCGTTTGTATTCTGATTGCCTTCATTCCGTGTTTTGACCACTGCTTTGTTTATTCCGATTCTGCCTTTTTGCTTCGTCCCTTTTGTACTTTTGCCCGTTCTGACTGATCTGTGTTTTTGAACCTTTTTGCCTGTTTTTGTGACTTCGTCTTTTGCTCAGCCCTTTTCTAGTTTGATTGCCTTGTATTATTAAACGCCGTTGTCTTTTACATCCACGAGCGTCTGGTTTCTGTTGACACGTCACAGAATACCTCGCCTATCATGCAGACGGCGGATCCAGAAGCCTTTCAAAAGGCTCTAAACGAACAAGGACAACTCCGGAGTGACTCAATCTTTGGAGTCACTAGCCCACCAACAAGTGGAACAGCGAGCTCAGTTGGCTCAACTGGTCGCCAGTGTGAAGGGATTGACAGGCCAGCTGCAGAATATGAGCCTAGCAGAACAGACTGTAAGCGCTGTTTCCCCCACCAAAGCTGCAGAGACTACACCAGCAGTATTTCCGGTTAGTAAACTCGACAAGTTTGAAGGGAATCCGGATAAATGTTGTGGTTTTCTGCTTCAATGATTGGTCTTTTTTTGACAATTCCCCTGTTAGTTCTGACCAGGCTAAGATCTCTTTTGTTGTGTCTCGCTTAGCTGATAAAGCTCTTGAATGGGCCACAGCCAGTTGGGCTAACATTCACCGCATGTCTTATGCCCAGTTCATTAAAGAATTCAAGATGGTATTCGATCACCCCTATGAGGGTAAAGTTAGTGGTGAATTACTGTCCCAATTACGTCAGGGAAATCGTTCTGTGGTGGACTATTCATCAGAGTTTAGAACTCTAACAGCAAGCAGTGGCTGGAATGAGGCAGCTCTTCTAGTGATATTTTGTCAAGGACTTAATGCTGATATATTAAACGAATTAGCTAGCAAAGATGACAATCTAACGCTGGACCAACTGATAATTCTAGCTATTAAGCTAGATCATTTTCTACATTCCCGTAAGAGAACCAAGATCGAGAAAATCCACAGAAGGACACTCCCTCATGTGAAAGTCACCCAGGAGACCGCTGAAACCACCGAACCCATGCAGTGTGATTCCTCTCGGTTGTCACAGGAAGAAAGACTGCATCGGCTGAACAATCATCTGTGTCTGTATTGTGGCAAGGCGGGACATCAAGTTCGCAACTGCCGAGCCAGACCACAAAAAAGCAAAACGCCGACCCCTGGACAGGGGTGAGTGTTCCCACAAAGGAGTTGGTTTCGAAATCTGTGATGTTACCTGTGACTATATACTGTCATCCTCATTCTCTTGTTGTTTCAGCCCTGATCAACTCTGGTGCGGAGGGGAACTTGATTCATGCTAAAATAGTGGAGCAGCTGCAGATCCCGGTGAAGACCCTCCAGACAGTTCTTAAAGTGGCCGCACTAGATGGAGGACCAGGTGGGTTGGGGACCGTATCCAAGGTCACAACACCATTGACTTTACAGACCAGTGCTCTTCATCATGAGGAAATGTAATTTCTAGTTCTAGAGCAATCAGAATTTGAATTGATCTTAGGACCTCCCCTGGCTAGAAAGACATAACCCTACCATTAAATGGGCTGAGCATACTATCACCAAGTGATTTGATTACTGTGTAATCAAACTTGCCTTACCATCCCTTCCATCTCAGTTTTATCCACCTCCATAGAAAGCCCCAACTCTGATTCCACAATTGAGATCCCTACTGAACATATAGATTTGAAGGAAGTATTTAACAAGAAGAATGCCACCAAACTGCCTCCTCATAGAACCTATGACTGTGCCATTGAGCTCACTGTTTTCTCCAAAGCCAGAGTATATCCCCTGACCCAAGAAGAACAGAAAACACTCAATGTTTATATTCAAGAGACCAAGGTTTCATCAGACCTTCCACATCCCCCATAGCATCCAGTTTTTTCTTTATTAAAAAGAAAGATGGCGGTCTACGCCCCTGTATTGATTATCGGGCCCTAAACCAGATTTCCAAAGCTTACCCTTATCCCCTTCCATTAGTCCCAGTAGCATTAGAACAACTGCAAGGAGCTAAGTTTTTCACCAAGTTGGATCTTCGTAGTGCTTACAACCTCATCAGAGTTAAGGAAGGAGATGAGTGAAAGACTGCCTTTTTGACCACTAGGGGGCACTATGAATACCTTGTAATGCCCTTCGGACTCTCTATCGCCCCCTCGGTTTTCCAAGCTTTTATAAATGACGTACTCAGAGACATGTTAGGGCAATTTGTCATCGCCTACCTTGATGACATTCTCGTCTACTCACCTTCCTTAGAATCCCATGTACAACGTACGAGCCGTGCTACAAAGGCTCCTAGAGAACAATTTGTTTCTTAAAGGAGAAAAGTGTGAATTCCACCTGCAGTCAGTGTCCTTCCTAGGCTATGTCATCAGGGAGTTATCATGGACGACCACAAAGTTGAGGCAGTTGTCCAATGGTCCACACCCACTTCAGTAAAAGAATTAGAGATTTTTAGGTTTCGGCAATTTTTACCACAGATTCATTAGAAACTTTAGCAGCATTGCAGCCCCTCTAACCTCTCTGCTAAAAGGACATCGTGTCTGACAGGGGACCTCAATTCACCTCCCAGGTATGGGCCGCTTTTTTTTTTTTTTTTTGAACACATCTGGGTATCCATTAGTCTCTCATCAGGATACCACCCACAAT
>JAILXH010222077.1:17452-37341 GCA_023558415.1 Piaractus mesopotamicus
TGCATTTTTCAGTGAAGCGCTAACATAAATATGCATTGTGCGGTGTTGCCATATGGCAACGATGACTTGACTACAATATAATTACAATATAATTTCTTCTACTGCTAATTAGTAGTGAGAGGTATCTACATCACAACATAACTACATTTTCTGACAGTTTCATATCAAGGCTCATGCTTGCATCTAAAAAACGTCAGACAGAATGCTGTTATTTGGTAAATATTACAAGTCATTTATGCTATCAGTAACAACTATTCAGCCAAAGATTCCCGGTTTGATGTGAGCATGGCAAGCACTAACTCCAAGAGATTCGTCATTCTTTACATATATCTCACCAATGTCCACACCCTCAACAAACTGGTGAGACATCTGCATTTTCATGTTATTTTACTTAACAGTGACTGAAACATCCCAGACTACATTCAGCTAAATGGGACAACTTTAGCATATGGTATACTTTTATCTAATCACATGCCTTCCTCTTTGCAGTCTGCACTTCTTTTTCCACACACAAATCACATGGCAAAGCCCTTTCAAAGTTTATGTATTATTCAATATCCATACACAAGAAAATGTACACAATCATCTAATTCATGTAACAATTTCATTAGAGGTTCATGAATAAAACCAGTCTCAATATCATGAGTTTAATAAAAATGATAAAATATAATTGTTGCCATGTGGCAACATCATATGACAATTGCCATTTTCTGTAAGAAAAAAACTTTTTTTTTCATGTGTATTTCATAATACAACCTAAAAAATTCTAAAACATTAGAATTTTCCATATACAGATATTTTTTATATATTTGTTTACTTACCACCATAATATGTTTTAAGACAATATATGACTCATAATTCACGTTTTATATTTACAGGGGGTATCAAAAAAAGTATTGTTGAAGAACCAGTATGAATCAGTATTAGTAGCGAAAAAAATATTTAATGATAACCATCACCATTTTTGCGTGAAATTATTATTGTAATCAAATGTATACTAGAGATGAAACAGATTAGGTGGAAAATGCTGGCAAATACATCCTGTAAATCCCTTACATCAGGACTGTTTAGTCTCATTCCAGGCAACAGATGTTCCAGAGCTGCACCCTTAGTAAAGAGCCACACATTAGGGGAGTGTGACATTCAGACTGACCTGACATTCTGACCAAAGAAAACGAGAACCGCTGAAAGGTTAGCATTGTTACTGTGGCTGTCGAATGCTAAGAGCATTTTTATGGAGCTGGAGGGAGAGCACTACATTTATTTGTTCTTTCTGAGAAAGAGAAAGACAGAGCTCTCCAAAAGTCAGATGAATACTCAAGGTATGAGGTGCTAGAGCAAACAGAGTTTGTTAATAAGGAAAAAGTGATCGAGGACACAGTGTCACTGATGTGACTGCTTTTACGAAGCTTTAAAATCTGTTTGACTGCTAATGGCGCCCCTTATCTTAGATACTGTAGCCTGTGAAATGTGAGTGAGTTCCATGAGGTGCTTCAGTCCAAAACCTTTAATCTATTTGTATCTGCTACCAGACTGCAAACATAAATAAATATGTATATTTTATTGTTCAGTATAGGTCTACAAAAACGAGTCAATTTATGTTTAACTACAATGATGCAGATTTGTTGTAACAGCATTCAGAAGCAGGAGCCATTACTGCTCATACATTTTACTCTACAGTCTATGCATTTTACACACAACACAAGCCACATTTACACGCAGCCTAATAATCCGTTAATAATCTGACTAATAGCTAAATTGGAAAAGAATATGTCCATGTAAACACCTCAATCATAATAGACTTTTCCAATTGAGGGCATTTGGAATACAGTTTCTATCCGATTGAACGAGGTGAGTAATTCTGCAAATAATCTGTTTAATAGAAGAATAACAGCCATGTAAACACCTGTATCTGATTACATTGTCAATCGGAACGTGTAAGTACGTTCTGCGCATGTGCGTTGCGTCATAGCGAAAGTTTATAATGTTCAACATGGCAGGAGCAGAAACTGGTCTGCAGAGGACTGGACCTCACGTGATGTTCGCTGTCATGGTAAGGTTTATTCTAAGTGGTACTCCATACATGCGCGTCATTTTGATTACTTGTAGTACGCATGTAAACGATGATTTTTCATCAGATTGTTGAGTGGAGTGAGCATATAAGTATAGATAAATAAATATAAATATATTTAAAATACAGTTGAGTTTATCATGCAGCCCTAGTCACTGTCCAAGGTGTGTTTCTGAAAGATGAACGTAAGCATCATTAGCACCATTAATGAGGCTTTACACAATACTACAACAAATACTTGAGCTTGTTTTTTGCATCATAAATCAAGCCCTCATCTGGTGTAGCATGTGTTCTCTGGCAGTGTGTCCGTGTCCACTCTTTGAAGTGCCCTGATTTGCCGCTGAGTGGACAGGTCTGATGCAGTCACTCCACTGCAGCATCTCATTAAATCAGCGCGGCAACCCTCCTGTTTCCTGACTGACTGACTGAAAAAAAGACTGTGACTGTGGGCTGTTGAGTGATAGTGGCTTGTCTACCACCCTGAATGACCAGAGTCTTAACAAAGACAAGATGAAGCTTAGGCATTCCACAGAACGCTCATTAAAATGGATTTGGTTTCATCAGAGCACATTAAACCTATCATATAATTACTTTCACAGGTCAAATAAGTCACAAGTCGCTAAAATTGCACCTCACTTATGCGGTAGAAGGCCGGGTTGAGCAGTTATGGTTGAGCGAAGAGTAATTAGGGGGTATAATTACAAAGGAGTGACCTACACCAGGCTTACAAATGAAAGATGAACCCAAGGCAACAGAAAGTGCGTCATCTCAGGTATTTTTCCAAGTTGTCTCATTTGTCATCATTCACTCTGTTCTTTGACCTGTGCTAAAATTACATTAACTGAACATAAGCCTCATTTTGGACAGAATTAGTTTAACCTAGTGAGGCTGAGCAATGCAGTTCTGTAATTGTACTACCATGTGAATCAGTTGTGTGCTGATGTGGGAATCATGGGCTGGTGCTGACATGCAATATTTTTCATGCACATCTGCCAGTGCTGTTGCATGAACACTAATACGATGTAGAAATTGGCACTAGATCTACTAAGATCAGCATTACAGAGAAATATAATACTTATTTTTTACAAGTATAGGATTACACATGCAGTAAAATAAATATAATACAGACATTTTAGCACAGAAGCCCAGCATCACCTAAATGTTAATGCTAACACATCATGAAATACTGGTTTGAAATATCAGTCAAATCCAAACATCTGACTAAATTTATTTTTAGCAATTATCTGCCAAAACATCATCATACATCCCTACTGTTGTGCATCTGGATTGTTTGGCCATGAATTATAACTCTTAAGCCCTTGAAAAAAATAATGACTGATTCATACAGGAGAAACATAATGGGCCTACTCTGGCAATAATTACATTACTGGATCTCCCACTAAAACCAGTCGTGGCAGAACAGGCTTTAACTCCAGCCTAAAAGCTACCACCTGCTTTTCGGCAGAACCTCTTGTTCTTTGATGATTTAACTTGGCAGGTCAAGAATTTCCATTTGTATAATTTAGATAGTTCTAAATCTTCCATTTTCTAGTTCATAACCATGCAGTAGATACATGATAATGAACATTAACATTTGAACAAAGCAATCATCAAAAAACAAGAGATTTTGCACTTTTGTATGTGCACACACGACGGGATTTTACAGAATTCCCAGACATGACTTTTATTAATTGCTTTGGTTCAGATTTGCTCCTTCAATTAAGCTTGATGAGAAAAGATGAGCTCTCTGTGTGCTGCATTGTTTTCTATAAATATTATAACTATTATAGTGCTTAAGAAATGCTTTTGCATGTTGGTTTTCAGTTACTTGTTCTTCATTTATTAACAGGGTTATACTGTCTCAGGACTTTTATTTTGTAGGGTGGGGCTAGTTCCGCCCAGGAGGATATGTGTGTGTATTTTCTTTTTGTCAGAGTTGAAGCACCACAATGAGGAAATGCATTTGCAAACGGGCAATTGTTTTTCCATTTTTAATAACAGAGTCAGACCATTGAGACAATGAAAAGGAAGTGTCAAAAGCACTTTGGTTTTTCATGCTAACTCTAACAGGCATTATGCACAGAAATGCAAATACACATTTTGCATTTGATTTAAATTATTAATTTATCTTTAATAATGCCACACTCACATTGGAAATGCAATTTTAAATACACAATTGAATAAGAATTTTCAAATTTGCATTTTCAAATATGCGTTTGAATTTGGATAATGTCCGGAATATGCTGCCATTATAAAAGGCCACTTTGTCAAAAGGTAGTTTATGACGTAAACAAAAAGAAAAAACTTTGGCTTTGTTAGATCATGTTCTTTACATATCAAGTAAATGTGTCACGAGGATTAAGACATCATATTATTAAAGCAATGGTTCGGCGAAAAATCACATTTACACAATTTTACACTTTCCGCAGATGTAGTCGAGCAGCCAAGACATACTCAGTGTCTAAATTTATCTTATTTAGTTTACATCAGGAGCTACAAAGCTAACATTGCTAACAAACACTGGAAGTAAACAGTCACTCAAGTCTTTTCTATAAACACATCCTCAAAACTTCTCTCAGTCCGTTCAAACTACATCCAGGTCTCCATCAAGGTTGCACAGACTTGTCTATGTGGTTTAGGACACAGTATGACTTCCTGTGAACTATAGAAATGAATAAAACATCACTGTATAGCTCAACGCTGCAATCAGCCACCCTTGACAACAGGTGTTGTGACATTCACGATTTCTGTTGTTCCTTTTCATAAATAACTGAATTTTGAACGTTTTAACTAAAGATTCATGTTCAAAAACAGAAACACTGTTTTAACAAATCGTTGCCTCCAGCATTGAACTACACATGAAGTCCTCATGAACTTAATGAAGACCTGGATGTGGTTTGAATGGGTTGAGAGAAATTCTGGGGAGATATATATGGAAAAGATTTCAGCGAATGTTGACTTCTAGTGTATAGAGGCAACAATAGTCTCATAGCTCCTTCTAACACTAAAGAAGCAGAATTTGGAAATGCCAAAAAAAACAAAAAAAACAAACAAACATGCCAAACTTGGTCGATCACCTACATTTAGGGTAAGTGGAAATTTGTGTAAATTTGATTCATTTGTGTAAATTTGACCATTCTTTAACAGAAAAGAGAAATGGCTACTTTTTAAAGCTAAAACTGGTCCAGCAGGTCTGTAACTTGAGATTGTGTTTGAAAGAACCACTTTCAAAAGGAGGTTTGATGCTGGTTTTAGGATTGCTAAACAGTCTATTCAAAGTTGCAGTACAACACTGAACACTTAATGAAGATTCTCCACTCCTGATACTAGCTGTATTTTATAAAAATAAAGCCATATTTGCAAGCCAGTGTATCTTCCCTCCCTCCACTAATCTCTGATTTATTCATTCAGCACAGTATGCCTCTATTAACTGAAATGTTCCCTGAATTCCCCCTCTGGTTGCCTTGGATCCAACAGCTACTCAATTCCAGCTCTACCCAAGCCAGGGGCCACTTTATCCTCTCATACAAGACATCCACTGGTTATTCATGCCAAACAACAGAGCCTGATAATGAAAAGTAAAAGAAGAGATTTAAAATGTCTGAGTCAAATGGTACTTGGGCTTAATACAAACCCTGGTCCACTTAACAGCTAACACCTAACATGCTCTTAGCAGGCAGCACTGGTGCTAAAATTGCAAGTGTTGTAGCCCTAATTAAAATACTGTAGCACTAAAAAGTACATAATAATACTTCTATAAAGTATGAATCCCAATTAGTGGAAAAATCCGAAGCAGCATATAAACGTTTCAATATTCAATTTGTAAAATTCACTTATTTCATTCATTTTCTTTGCAATAATTCAGATTCCCCTCAAAGGGGTGCTATTAGCACTCAAGTAGCATTTTTATGCATCATTAAAAGAGACCCACATATGAACCCACACCAGAAGAAATTTGTGTATGGTTGCGGTCGCAAGCTAAGACCTATCCCATATGACTTTTAGCCCTATTTGATCCCCGATTTGCCCTTTCTGACAAATATTCACAATCTAAAGCGATTTTCCAGGTTAGAAGCTCAGTCTTTAGCCTTTTGATCAAACTCCGGAGAGATCAGAGAGCTTCCAAACTTTTCAAATCAATTTTTGATCTTTACATCTCAAAATATTCATGAGTCCTGTAGTTTGCTGCTTGTTGAACAAAAAGAGTTACTGAGGTTGTAGCAAAATACTTCTCCAGCTATCACTGTGATATCAGTTTCTCAACCCCATATTCATTCCCTGTTTGCCTTGCGCACAAACAGGTCTGGTTCAGTTTGGCTTTGTTTGTGTCATGTGATAACAGAGCAGATTTTGAGTGTTTTTTATAGCTGAAACTCTTTATGTATCTTATACTCTTTCTCTGCCTAATCGTGCACCTAGTGAGCGCACCCTCACCAAAACAGAAGAACTTTTGGGCATTTTGTGCATCTCAAGGCTCTTTGTTTACAAATATTTGGATTTGTTATGTGGTGTTCAAACTACCTGATGGACTACAACTGCCACAAATGCACTACAACTGAATGTGCTTCGCAGCTCGCATGACTAAACAGATGAGATAGCTTGAGCAGCAGGGAAATGATGTGTGATATCGCATACAGTGTAGTGAGAAAGCTCTTTCGAGCTTGCCTGCCTTAGTGCCAGATGTATGCACATGAGAGAGTGCAGTGGAAAATGTGCCTCAATGTGCTGACAATGTGTGCTCATAATGCATATGAAAATAAGGGCTACAACTAATCATGCAAATTGCACAAGGACTACCTACTATTTGTGCTAAGCATGTGAGGTGAAGGGTTAAAAAGGTGAACAAGCTTAAAAATAACAGAGAAAATCCAAATTCAGTGGCAAAGATTAATTTCATTTTCAGGTAGAATGTGTTCTATTTCCCCCAAAATCTGGTGCAAAAACCTTAGTACATCTGTTCCTGAGTCATCTGTTCTAACTCCTCTTTTGTAATCAGCGTAAGGTTTTTACCTGGTGACAGCTGCACACAAAGCTTCAGGAGTCACTGAGTTGAATAAGCACAGGCTAAATAAGCACGTGGGTCCTGTTTTCTCTGCAGTACAGTTAGTCTACACCTGCCTGTACCTGCAGCATCTGAGGAACAGCTGCTCACCACTAAGCACTCTCCTCTCTCACTTTCTCTTATACCTCTGACTTGACATTTAGAAATCTGGGATTTAGTGATGACAGGGTGCAATATAGTCCAACCACATCTTTCTTGTAAAAGATTATCAAATAACATGGCCGGCCACCAGACCACTTATATCACTAGTACCCCAGCAGTTCAAGTACAAGTACTATTTTAAATAGACGCCACAATTAAGTCACACTAACACAATTAAATTAATTCAAAGACATGATTTTTCAGTATTAATTATTTCTCACAAGTAGATCCTAAATTTGTAATCAATACTACATTTGTGTTTGTAAGTAGAACAGGAGATATTTTATAATGATTTGTAATTATAATGATCTTGTTTTGAGGAAAACCATCCATTACATTTTTGCTAGCAGCGTCTTGTTCCGATCCAGTGAACTGAGATCATTACCAATCTAGGCATACGCTATTTGGTCAAAAGTATATGGACACCCCACCTTATTATTGTGTTCAAGTGTTTCAGCCACACACATTGCTACTAAGTGTATAAAGTCGAGCACATAGCCATGCAAACTGCTTCTGGAAGTAACATCAGCACAAGAACTGTGCAATGGGATCTTCATGAAATGGGTTTCAATGGCCGAGCAGCTACACACAAAAGTGGGGAAAAAACAAGCCAGTCTAGAAAAATACATATACTTAATTATATAAATGATTTTACTGTGTAATTAATTAGGGATCAACAATAAACATTTAGAAATTGTGGAAACAGGGGCTAGATCTACCTGAATATAAGATATTTGATGTTACAAACACAATAAACTTAATAAAATACAAATATTTTAGCACAGTACCCCATCATCACCTAAACATCCTGCTCTTTAGGAGAACAGTGAATACATCATCAAATATCAAGTTTAAATATTGGTCAAAACTAAACATCTGTCTGATGCTGATATTTTTAAGCAAATATCCAGGAAGAACAATATGCTTTCAATGTCATCATGCATCCCTAGCAGTGAAGTGTGAAGCAATCTTGCAAGGAGAACAATGATGATAATACTGTAGGCATTATAGTGATAATATACTTTAATATAGATAATTGAGACCGCTGCTTAGCTTGGTTGCTCATGTGATGAAGAATTCAATGCACAAGAACCCTGTTAAACTTTGGTCTATATAACAGTCAACAACATGAAAGGCTCTTTTAAGGAGTGCACTGCAATTACCAAAAAGAAAAAATAAAGAACAATAGAGACACTCAAGCATAATGAGCCTCGCTCACAAAAAAGTCATGGAATCCAAATCAATTTTCAAAAAACTCCAATTACTCATTGGGAAAATCTGCATGGCCTTTCAAAGAAAAAGGCCACCAATTTTTCAAAAGTTCACAACTCCTCAAGCGTATTTTAATGATTCCATGCTTTCCGTGCTCTACCACATCCGGTACAACTCATGAAGGGCTCAATAATTGGTTGATGAGGATGATCATTGAACTGAGTAGGCCAATGGTAGCCATGAATGGGCCTTTTTCTGTCTGACTATAAGTGGAGAAATTTCCCTTCCTACCTCATGAACCTGTTTAACTGGAGTAGCTGAAATCAGTCTTTAATGCTACTAGCAGTGCCGCTGCTGTAACAGTGGGTCTGGGTTTGTGTCAGAAAAGATATTACACTGCTCCTGAGTGTTTGTTTTAAAGTGAATGCCACAGTAATCCCCCGCTCCACAGCACGATAAGGCTGGTGTTAATCATACTCGAGCTTGCTGCTGGAATTGCTCAGTCGTGACTCTGCTGAGGAATAACTGAGGACAGGGTTCCAAGCACTCATCTCCTCAACAGTCTAGCACATACCAGCACTCAGCAGGAATGGAGTGTCATAAGAAACAAAAAAAAACAAAAGGAAATGGAAAATAGAATAACACTTCAGGTGTGAACAAGGTACATAACAGGCATGACGCAGACGTCTTTCCATAACATTTGGGCCCTTTCATTACACAGGAAGAGAGCCGCTTTTTTGGACAAGCTGATTGAGAAAACAGCCAGAGCTTCATGATGGACAAGCCTGGCTTAAGAGAACAGACAGCGATTCCATCGATAAGGGACCACAGTGACAGTAGCAATATCTCAAACAGAAGCAATAACTCATCTAGAGCTTTCTATTACTGTGTACCTCCGAAACATCCTGAGTGAAGCTACAGAGAATCTAATGAGGCATGAATGAAACTGATATATTTTACAGTTTATACATTCAAACATATCATTATGAGGCTCTACAATAGCTACACATATAGAATACACAGGAGACCTGTACTCATTAGTTGGCCCATTCTAATGTGAAAGCACTGAAAATTAGGTGTAATGTAATGAAATTATTCTATTATTTACTTCTATTATGTCTTCTCCTACAAAACTTCTATTACTTATATATGTGCATTTACTATTGTTTATTATTTACTAATTCTTTTTCCAGAATTTTTAGCTCCATTTAGTTTTATTTATTTATTTTATTTTATGTAACTATCACTGGAGTCTACCAATTTATGTTTATTTATTTATTTATTTACTGGGGTTGGGTGATAGAGAGTTGGGAATAGAGGTTTTGAGGGTGCATACCTTATTGTGTATTCATGATGGTCATTTTTCCTGTCAAAGAACAAAACTGTGAACAAACAATTGTTGAATACAAATGAAGCAGAAAGGAAAGTCCCTGTGAGCATGCTAAAACCCTCTGTAGTCTGTAGTTCTGAGTGGAAAAGTGCAAAGTATAACTAAAAAAATAACAGAATCCTCCATTGCCTTGAATTACAAACTGTTCTCTGTTGCCAAGGATGCCGGATTTTGTAGGCACATACTGTATCTTGCATACTGCAATAATTTTAGTTTATTTCATGTGAACTGTTTTTATTCATTGCTAATTTTGATTAATTTTATCAGTAATAGAAGTGCTCTCATAAAACTGTAGTGTTTTTATGTTACATTGAAAGCATAAATGAATTTTCATTTTGATGCATCACTATTTAAAATGACTGTGGCTGCCACTATGGATTATTTTGAGTAATTGTGACAGCTGATGGTAATTTTAGAGCTATTTATCTCCAGTACACTCACCCTCTATAATTTCCATTTCTTTTTTGTTTATCTGACCTTTCAGCTGACATCATAATCTAAGTGGTCTCTTTCATTTCTCTCTTCCATTTGCTGTTTCCTTCTCTGATCATTTTTTCTCAATGCCTCTCTACCTCTCTCAATCACTCTGTCTCTGCTTTTCTGTTTCAGACAGTACTGCTCTCAGAGTGATATGCACTCCAAAGCCCTGTAGGATGCTCTCACGCATGCTTAAGTAAACACAGCAAATTTGCCTCAGGTTCCTTAACCTCTGCCATTATTTTGGGCAGTGTGGTCTCTGTTGTTGATGGAGAACGGAGCAGTCCAGGGTGAACCAATATGCTTCTCCTAGAGACTATATTATGCATCCTCAAGCAACGCACCCAGGACACAAATAAATCAATCAATTCTACTCAGAGCTTGAAAGACGAGCTATAGGAAAGCCCTTGCCTCCTCCACCATGAAGTTGTATCCACTTAAACGAATAGTTTGAAGATGTCCGTATGTCTAATAATGAATGTTAGTGACAGCTGAGCAATCGAACCACAACAACCTTATCTATCCAGCCGTCAACATAATCCCTCCCACTATACAAATGGTTTCAAACAATAGTGCATGGGTAACGCCTTTAAACAAGGTGAGGGCACAACAGCAGAGCCCTCGATACGTGGCCTATATTACTGCAAGCTGAGCTTTGAAATTTGGCTTGAGCTTGTGGGTACAGTGCCAATCCGCATGAGCAATCACTCGTTCCAAACCAATCTATTTCTATTTCACTGTGTCTGACCTTTGGGTCCTTGTGTACTTTCAAACATTGTCGATGACAATCTGTTACAGCTCTTGTTGGATGGGCAAAAAATGAGCCTGTCCTACAGTGAGGGGGCCCAAACTCTTCAAACAGACAGCAGGTGGTTTCTTTGCCCATTGTCACAAGCACAGCGATCTATAAATTACGATTCAGCATGGTGAGGTGAATCTGCTGGAGGTGTGGAATCCTTGAAGGAATGTAAAAAAGTTTCTAGAAAAGGTCACTGATGTTCAGACCAGTCACTCATAAGAGGGAATCAGCTCTGCTGCAGTGCACTTTAGTTTCTGCTTTTTAAGTTTTTGTTGAAGAAGTAAAAACTTACTTTTTCACCGTTGTGTCTATTGTATATGGAAGTGGAGGATTGTCATGTTAGACTTAATGATATTTAAAATTCATATAAACAATAGCCTACAATGCTCGGTCTACTCAAACACTGTAGCTGTGGTGAACTGGACAGGTGTTTTAACAGGAGTTTAGTTTTGTGAAATGTAAAGCCTGCAGCTAATAACAAGACTAAACTAAAATTCCCTACTAAAGACTCGACTTCTACTCACACCCCAGAGGCTAGAGACTGAACATCTTTGGCCCAAAGACACACTGAGCATAGCCTACTTAAGATCACAGGTTTGCCATCTAGCTCAGCTAACAGTATTTATTAATTTTTCATTTAAGGGATTCACTAAAAAAACCGAAACATGGAAAGTAAAGTATGTGTTACATACAGGGTTGCATGGGTTACTTTAAAAATTATTTAATGTAATCTGACTACTGTTCATTCATCTTTAAATAAAGCAAAATGTAAAAATGCACTATTTTATGACACTACATAATACACTATAAGGTAACCACCGAAACTATGTCAGCGGTGGAATCATCAAGTCCCTGAGACATAGTTATAGTGAGGTTAATAACCACCAATTCACCATCTAGCCTACTTCACTGTAGATTCCATTATCAGAAAGAAAAAAAAATGAAAGTTTAAACTGCTGACCTCTTGTTTAACATACGCAGCACACCATGGCACATAAAAGCTAATTATCCACAGTCCTACCTTGTGCAGTACTAGCCGTAGATGTTAAATGCAAAAGGTTAAAGACTGCAATCGTCGTTTTTTACCCAGCCCTGTTACATGCAGGTCTTACAAGCTACAAATATCAGCTAAATTTCTATTCTAGTCATATTTAATGCAATGAATGTTCAACACTGTTAGCCTGGTGCTAATATACATAACACTCCAGAAACTAGGATTATTTTACTAGATTTTGGATCTGTGCCATCTTTGATTATTTTTATCCAAAAAGACCTCACATCATCCTTACTCTGGTGGTGTGTTTATGAAGGTCCATAAAGGCCTGCTTCACACATCATGCATGGAGGGCACAGATGGCATGCATTGATGCAAAGCAGTGCATTGTTCATGCATGAGGCATGAGAGAAGAGAGTAAAATAGCCCAAGACCTGTTTATTTTCTTCTCATCTAATTAGGTTGGACATACTCTTGAGCATAGCCTTACAGCCTGAGAAACCTGGGGAGAGGGCCAGTTACTAAGCACTTACTCATGAGAAGAATCTCAGCATCTTGACACACAGGAAAATGACAGTGGGAAAAGTAGGAAACGTCAGTGTGAACACCTATAACATCTTATTGTAGAAACAAAGGCCTCTCTTCATTCTTGGCATTAACCATCTAATGCAGAGGTCTTCAAATCAAGACCTTAAATCCATTTTCGGGTCCTGGATTTTGTAATCAATGGTAGTTAACGGAACGGTTGATGTAACTGATTGACCACCTAGTTTGCAGTGCACTTCTCTTTTAATCAAAGTGAGTTTTTCCACTATAGGCAGTATGGCCTAGGTTTTGCTAGTTCCGAGTGTGGATTAGTAACTGTACCATGCTGCACCGCACTCTGGCCTTTTATACTGGCCATGTGGCAAGCAGTATGCGGAGCACCATGAGGTACCGCCTGACAGAACTGAGAGACTTAAAAACATGTAAATAGTTGTTGTGGTGGGCTTGGGGATGTGTATATTTGCTGCTTGTGTGTTAATGTGCTGGGCTGTGAGGCTGGTTGGTTGGGTTTAGTGTGTACCATATATGTGAGATATGCGGTTGCAGGTGACCTACCCTGCTTCCTGGCTATTAAGGTATCACTGAGCAGTGGTATCCCCTGCTGCTGTGTTAATAAAAGGGCACTCATTTGTAACACTTGTAATGTTTCCCACTACGTTTCTTCTCTGCCGACGCCACAATATAACTAATGAATTTGCTATTTCACATGTAGGCATGTTAAAATGCTAAACCCCAGGCTTTTGCAGATCATTCCACCCAGATGGAGCACTGTAACTAAAAGCAAAGCCTTGCCATATTCAGACTGTACTATCGAAACGTCCAGCTGAACATAAATATTAGAACATAAATTGTACCGAGACTTATTTGTTGATATGAATGCAGAAAAAATATGAAGGAAGCTGACCAATGATCACTTTATACACAAAAATTATCCAATGAATTTGTCTTTGCACTGAAAGTGAAGGCCATCCAACCATTTCATAGTTCACAGTGATAAGCTGAATATCTAGCGCTTGTTATTAGTCTTAATGCTGAATGACAAACAGAATCCAATAAATGTAATGTTGTCTTTGAAGTACACCTATAAAAATATCACCAGAATCTAAAATAGGTAAAAAAAGGTAGCTTCAGCTATTTTTTCACACCTGTTGAGTAAAGCAAAAATTGTTCTTAAAATAAAACTGTAATTTCTTCATCAATTGTTCAACATGCAATTTAAAAGTATTTATAAGATTAAACTAATTCTATTGGTCTGCCCAGCATTGTGTAAATGTATGGCAAAGATGATCTCTGTATCAAATTGTTAGAAGATTTTTTTGATCATTAACAACAAGCCTTAGAGCTAAGATTATGCTGAACAGTTACAAATGCTCCCTGTAAATATGAAAGAGCCTCTGCTGGTAAAGAAGCAGAAGAATCGATAATAATAGATAACTCCACTGCATAAAAATGCATATCAGCATTTAAACCAGATGTCATTAATGTATAACGTAAATAACAAGGGCTAATAGTAAACTTCTCGACAAAAATCATCAAAAAGTACACGCTGACATGTTACTTAAATAATTTTTAAACCATGTGTGTCAAAACCTTTTGATACATCTATGAATAGTGCACCGCATGATTTTCTATTGTCAAGAACATTTTTTTATGTCATTAAGTACTTTAGTGGTAGTTGTAATAGTGCTATGTTTTTTTTTTTCCAAAAAACAGACTTACAGTCAGACAAAAGATTATTACTATTTAAAAACTGCTTTAACTGATCATTAACTAGAGATTCCAGAATTTTAGCCAATACCAACAGCTTAGCGATAATTGTCTAATTTAGATGGCTCACCATCTTTCAACAATGGCAACGCAGTGCACGTCAATGTTATATGTACACTGCATATACAGTCAATATACTTTTCAAGTCAGAGTGCAAACAGATGCAGGTAGATGTTACCACGGCTGAAGTGGGGTTAATTAAGCAGCTAAAGTGCAGATTCAAAGCATATGGGTTAGGATTAGGTCCCACTCTCCACCTGCTCAGTGAGCATGCAGAAGTCTGGGAAATTAAGCATAACATTGACAGGACATGAACAGCTCCCCAGAGAATCCCCACTGCAGGTCACAGAGGTTAAACCACAGGACAGTCTTTTAAAATTTGATTTTCTAGAAGCAAGGTTGACAGGATCTAAATGTACAATGGTGTCTGCCTCAGGGGAGAAGCTCTAATATCGACAGAGTCTTTCTTAGAAGCTTTGTGGTCTAAGACTATGTGCAGAGCAAAAAGGACATTTAAGTGTCTTTAAGCTGAGCTATTGTTTAATTCAGACGGCAAAATATCTTAAACAGCAGAGAAACCACTTTTTGGCAGGCAGCAAAACCAAACCACTCAATAAGTTCAGGAATAGAGAGACATTTTTCACTGTGTCAGTTCTTGTCTTCTCTTCTACAGATCTGAGTCCCTGTAATCTATTACGATAAAATGGATAGTTCCAGTTCTAAAATCTGAATTAGTGAACCATATTCAAAATGTTTGCAAAATACTCAACATATATATGACAGCACACATTGAATTTTGTATTAAAGAGGCAAATTATTAAAAACCATTTTGTTTTTAATGGAATAATCTTTAATAATAATAACCATAGTACTTAACAAGCTACAATGCCTGGTAGAATAATTGTT
This sequence comes from Piaractus mesopotamicus, assembly GCA_023558415.1. Taxonomy (NCBI): domain Eukaryota; kingdom Metazoa; phylum Chordata; class Actinopteri; order Characiformes; family Serrasalmidae; genus Piaractus; species Piaractus mesopotamicus. The sequence goes on from JAILXH010222077.1 coordinate 32,818, forward strand.
TACTGTAATAATTATTAATAATAAATAATTTCTTGAACATTAGTGCATTTTATCATATTAGCATATTGTTGCTATGTTTCTTTCTTTGCATGAATTTATCCTACAAACCTCCAGTTCAAGAAATTTAAAGATTTTTAAGATTTTGATTTAGGCTTCTGTTTTTTTTTTGTCTATGCAATTGAAGTTTGAGGTGTTGAGAAACACTGCAGAGGGGGCAGCAAAGCACTGCTGTGTTTGTGTCTGACAGGGTTCAGGGTTCAGACAGCAGCAGGTGGGGCAGTGAGCAAGGTCACGGCCCTTTGTTTGTTTACACAGTAGTTCAGGGCAAAGGTCCAACCACAAGGGCCAAAACCACTCTGACATCAGCCGCACTCTCTCTGATGACGCAAGTCACAGTCATGTTTTTCAACCTAGTGCAGAGAGCCGCTCATGGAAACTCAATTCGGGTAATGACCGGCTGTGCTCTGTGACAGCGGCATTTCAAGCCATGCAAAAGCTAAAAATACAGGCTTTATGTCTGCTGGAGCACAGCAGTAATTCATATAATTAGCAGTAATTCAAAGATACAAATTTCATCTCAAGCTGTAGGTGATTTGAGTTGTTCATGTATGGTGGCGTATTTTCATCACTGGACATTTTAGCTAATGGGTTACATCGTAAAAAAAGGGCAATCCAATGAACTGACATGATGTAAAATTTATAAAACTTGTGTTTAATAAATGAAAGTATTTCTATGAAAGAAAATGAGAATCTTCATGCCAAACTTAGTCTCATAAGAAAACAAATTTCATTTAATACTGACTTCTTTTTAATGTAAAACATCCAGAAGATTCAACTGACCCATTAAGCTCTCTGTGCCATACACGCATACAGACAAGTGACAAATTAAAGGAAAAACATGACCTATGTGTGGAGAAACATCATGAGTGTTAATGCTTCCAGACATGCTGTACTGCATGATACAGGCAAGCAATTATCATCCTACCACACTCTGTGGCATGTACAAAAATGCTGAGCAGAACCAGCTGACCTCCTTGGATCAAGATGGCAAGAAGAAAAGATCTAAGTGACTTTTATTAACTTAAGGTTCTTATTTTATTAACTTAAGGCTTTTATTGACTTAAGGTTCATTATTGGGGCGCAGATAGCAGGAGCTTCACCTTACAAGATGTTTCATGTTGGTTTATCCTTTAATTTGTCACTTGCCTGTGTACACCAGCCTCTTTAGTAGGAACACTTAACTTGCATTCACTGCCCATCTCATCAGGTCTACTTAACCTATAGTTGCACTTTGTAATTCTACAATTACAGATTATTAAATGAGCCCTGTTCAGTGGTGGTGCTGTGAATGCCGACCATTGATGAATGGAGCAAAGGGGGGGCTAAGAAATGAAGAACAGATTAACCACAATCTGTATATGTAGAACTACAAAATGTGCCTATATGGTAGGTGGACCTGATAAACTGGACATTGAGTGGACATACATATTGTTGCTGTTGGGAAAAAAAAACATTAATCTCCAAAATTGCGACTTTTCAGGAGAAGGAAAACATTCCAGAGCTTATAATGGGAATTAAAGGAGGAATTCAGCCAAAATCACATCTGATCCCTGTTAGATGTGTGTTGGATGTTTATATAACAATAAATACAGTTTCAAAATTTTTTGTTTCATTTTTCTCCAGCAGTGACTGGTTTGGAAAATAATATAATCAGAAAGATTTATCCTTTTACGTACACTAATTGACTTGTCAACATCAATTTCCTCATGTATTTGAATACTGAGCATGTCTTTCCACCTTGTTTACCCTACTGTCTGTGAGCTGTCATTCTCCCCAGCCAACCACCCTTTGAGTGTCCTGTTTTCAATATTTTGGTAACTCATCAGGTCTCAGTCAACACTGATTTTTGTTTATTAAACTCAAGTGTTGAGGGAGCTGAGCTGCCACGTTCCTGCCTGCTGAGTGGGTTCTGTGGTGGCTGGACACATAGTCAGTATCTAGCAAGATAGTCCAGAGTAGTATTAAGTTAAATTGTTTTTAAAACAATTTTGTGCCATACAATATGAACTCCTAGGTTTTTTTTTTTTTTCTTTATGAACGAAACTGGGTCCAACTTCAGTGGCAAGATTGTAAAGGCAGTAAATTTAAGATACTGTGACACACTTACCAAGCTCTTCATTAGGAACACCTGTACTCATTCATGCAATTATCTAATCAGCCAATCGTGTGACAGCAGTGCTGTGCATAAAACCATGCAGATACAGGCCAGAAGCTTTAAGTAATGTTCACATCAACAATCAGAATGGGGGAAAAATGTGATCTGACTGATTTGGACAATGCCATGATTGTTGGTGCCAGACACCTGTACAACTGCTGATCTCCTCTCACTTTCACGTACAACAGTCTCTTGAGTTTACTCAGAATGTTGCAATAAATAAAAACATCTAGTGAGTGGCAGTTCTGCCAACAGAAACACGTTGTTGATGAGAGAGGTCAACAGAGAATGGCAGACTGGTACGAGCTAACAGAAAGGCTACAGTGACTCAGATAACCACTCTGTACAATTGTGTTGAATAGAAATGCATCTCAGAATGCACAACACGTTGAACCTTGAGGCAGCTGGGCCACAACAACAGAAGATTACATTGGGTTCCACTTCTGTAAGCCAAAAACAGAAAGCTGAGGCTGCAGTGGGGAAAAGCTCACCAAAACTGGACAGCTGAAGACTGGATAAACATAGGTCTGGTCTGATGAATCTCAAAAAAGGCACAAAGAAAATGCCGAGTGAAAATTTGGAACCAACAGCATGAATCCATCGACCCAACTTGTCTTGTGTCAACAGTCCAGGCTAATGGAGGTGGTGTAAAGGTGTGGAAAATGTTTTCTTGGCACAGTTTGGGCCCATTAAAACCAGTCAATCATTGCTTGAATGCCACAGCCTATTTAAGTATTGTTACTGACCATGTGCATCCCTTCATGGCCACAATTTACCCATCTTTTAATGCCTACTTCCAACATGATAATGCACCATGTCGTCTCAAACAGGTTTCATGAACATGACAAATTTCTTCAGTGGCCTTCCCAGTCACCGGATCTGAATCCAATACAATTTGATCCCATGGAATGGGATGTGGTCACAATTACTTAACTGTATTGAGTTAGGACAACTATTACATATAAACGTCCAACATACTGAATCATTTTAAGATCAACAAAATGAGTGGTAGTACAATTTACTTAAGTGTATACAACAATAAACAGGAAATTATTTGATTAGGAAATTATTCATGGTCAAATGATTTGAATCTGTTCCCTCAAACAATTTAAGTTTACTTAACCCATCAGCTTTTGTTGCAATATGAGGTGCATTGTTGTTGGTTGTGGAAATGCTCCTATGAGAGCACAAATGGGTATTCATTTCCACTGAGATACAGAGACTTGTGCAAATTATGGCTACAAGTGGCACAGTACCCTCAAAATTGTGTTGAATCCAATATTGATGATTTAGTCATCATGAAATTTCAACATAATACAAAGGACAGATGGTCTTTGCAAATTCTTTAACAAAAAAACAAAAATGGAGATATAAAGTTTCATCCGAACAGTGACAATACATACCATATAATATAGCCTATATACATAGGTGCAGACTGCATGCATCCTGTGCATGGTGAGAGTATGAGTATTGATGGATTGATTAAATTTATTTGATGATTAAAAATAAAATTATTACACACACTTTACATCATTGAAGATTAAAACACAATAAAGCCTTAAAGCTTATTTCCACTGTAGTCCTCTTCACATTAAACACACAAACAAACTGAGTATCATAGAACAATAAGCACAAAACAATACAATACACACCATGATGATAACAGGGACTCCACTTGCTTACATATTGTTAGATAACCATCCTTTTAAATCCAGTATGAATATTGTCTCTGATGTCTATAGGATGTTTTTTCTAAAGCAAGCCTACAGAATATAAAAAAGTATTCTTTCCTGATTGCGTCTTAAACCTAAAGGGCATAAACTTTGTGAAGCTTCCTCGCATATAATGCACATAAGTGTCTCTAACCATAGAAAAGTACGTTGTTAAGTACTTTGGGGCTATGTTTTTAACAGTTTTATAAATCTTAACATATGCAACTCTCCCTTCCACTGTTAACTAATTCATCTGCCTAAAGTAAATAAATTCTAAACGTGTACGTGGGTGTAATTTTAAAACAAACCTTAACGATTTATTTTGAGCTATTTGTAATTTGTTCTTGAGTTTCTTAGCTAAACTTGTATACCATGAGATGACTGCATAATCAAAGTGACTGTGAAATAGAGCTCCAGCCAACATTCGTAAAGTCCAAAAAAGCAGCTTTTCTAGCTATAGAAAAGATGGTTCTCTATTTACCTGATAGAGAACCATCTAATTCACAGCCAAGATAGTTTACACTTGTTTTTGTGGTAATGATATGTTCCCCTACTTTTACAATTAACCATGATGATTTACCTAGCTTTTTTTTTTTT
>JAILXH010222106.1:1223-21290 GCA_023558415.1 Piaractus mesopotamicus
CTGGCAAAAACACTTACTATGGAGATAAACTGTTTTAACTATTTTCATGGCTGCGTAAAACATTTGCTTTAGCTCGGTACTGAAAATGGGTTGAATACATTGAAAGGCTCCCCTGGACTAAACACTGGGAAAGAGAGGCATTCAGGGGCCGGGGTGAATTTGCTAGGTGATTAAAGGCTATAAATAACCGCTTGTGTGTTTTCCACCTCTGAGCTGATGTTGCTGGGCCCCACACAGACCTGCCCTTCACAGCTAGCACTGGAGCCCTCTGCCAGCAGACAGGCCATCTCATGACATACTGCAGCCAGTGGATCCAACACCAACCACCTATCATCTCCTATCATCTCCTCACCACAGCTCAGCTCCTTCCCCCCACCCTCCACGCTTCCTGCTCCACTGCTTTCTTCCACAATGACCTCTTTTGTTTCAGTGATGTCCGTTTTCCTTCTTCCTTGCTTCTCTAGTTTTTTTTTTCTTTCTTGTTGCTCAAAATTCTGGAATTCAAAACATGAAGAAGAGCTTTTAGGAGAGCAAACATTCATGACTATGACAGGAAGTTTGTCTGTGTAATACAGACATTGTTCTCCTAATCCCTCACTCCGAAAATAACCCAACACCCTTGTCCTTTCCTAGATGTCTAGACACAGGCCACATGAAACACGTGTAAGAGTCTATTACTCAGGCTGATCTGACAAGTCTTTTAGATGCTAGAAAAAAGTTGATCTGGTGCAGAACTTTTACATTATTATTATATTATATACATTATATACATTTATTAGGGATTATTTACACTCACATATCTCATTTACAAAAACAGGAGCATTTAAAGGACCATTGTTGAAAGGTTTTGGGGGGAACTACAAGAGGTTCTTCTATGGCATTGCTATTTTGGCACCTTTATTTTTAAGAGTGAAATGTTAAATGGTCCAGCCAAGCAGATTTAGAAGTTATCTCACTGTTTTTTAAAAAAATGTTATAGGGTAAGAGGGCAGTGCAATGTCATTAGAAGTACTTAGAATGGAATACATAATAGGTCTGTATCATTCAGGGTTGCCATTTTGGCTTGGGGGGCCAAAGTGTAAAATATACAAATAAAGAGAGAAGGTTTCAAAGTTTTTAAAACATACTTTATAGCAACACAATGTGTTTCTAAAATATATATTTGCATCACAGATCTATTTAAAAAGAAAACTAATGTTTAATAGGATATATCAATAAAAATATGTTTGTTCTGTCACCGATTGAGCGGGTTGGGATAATCATAACTTTTTGGCAGGCCAAATCATATGTCCTCATGTGCCACAATTTGGGCAGCCCTGTAGATTATATTACAGTATATTAGATTATACAAGTCTTATATTGTTCTATAAGAACAAACAGCATAAACTTACATTAAGATGAATTTACAATATCTGTCATAGCATTGAATCAATGTAAAATTAATTTGGGGCTATGTTAGTAAAGGTGTTTTTGCAGTGGTTATTCTGCATACTTTAATAAACAGGGGAGCTGAAAACTTAATTGGGAAAACTAGGTTAGTGTTAAACACATGGTAGTCAAGTGTGCTTCACATGCAACTGCAAAGCAGTAAGCAGAGGTAGAGTAACCAAAACCCGTACTTATGTAAAAGTATTATTTCTTCAGTGAAATGATTAAAGTAAAAGTACCTTTCCCAAAAACAACTTGAGTAGAAGTACAAAAAAACAGGTCAAACAAATGTCTTAAATACTTAGTTTTATCATTATAAAATGATAAAACTTAAAAGTCAGAGATGTGACCAACTGCAACGCAGTACACATACTGCTACATAACATAATGAAAGTAAACCAAAAAAGAGACCATCAAGTTGCATGTAACTGAGCAAATGTAACTAGGCAATCACTGATGATTTTTGTGTGTTGGTTTTTGTGTTTGAGGCTCTGAAGGTTTGAGTGACAAAGGCTGCTCTTTCAGAGGAACTACAGCTAACTGTTAAATGGTGAAGGAGATAAAGTGTGGGATGTTTCGTTTCACTGCATGCCAGATACTGTCATAATAACAAAGATACAATCCTGATAAAGATCCATACTGTGTATGTCATTACATTACAATGTTTTTAAGCAGAGCCCTTTTTATTCTCTTTATAGCCTTTTTAATATCTGATTACCACTGCTAGCATAAAGCTAAATGTAATTTCTGTTAGTGCTGCTAGGAAATCTGCAGTGTTGTGTTAGTGTCAAGCTAGCAGTGCTTTATATTCACATTTTATGGAAGTTCTAACTTAAACATAGACATTTGAAACTTGTAACATTCAGGTAGCATTTTTGTACTTTTATGCTGAACTTTTATAATGACTCCTAGGAATTAAAATTCTATCTTGGGGAGCCTGTATTGGTCTGTTAGCTTGGCTATGTGTCTGCTGACCTTGTTGCTAGTGAGGGCAGCACAAAGTCATATTAAAAATGTAACAGAATCGCATTGCGTTTGCAGCATGTGTTCAATTTTTGGTAAAATTCATTAAACTTAGTAACTGCATTACTATTTTGTCAGGGAAGGGATGTAGGGCTGGAAGTTCACCTGATATTTTGAGCTTGCTGCCAACATTTTACAGACTGTTTTTGTGAGGTATTTGCAGTCAACTTTTGTCATTTGAGGATTAAAAAATCACTGTTTGGTTTCACTTGAATTGTTTGCTGGCATATGTGCAAGCTGTCGTGAAGAGTGTGAGTGAAGTGTCATATTTGCCTCTTCCCAGCTCACTATCACATCTTCACACCCCCATGAGGAATTTACTGTCAGGTAGTGATAAGTTCAAAGGTTATAGGTCATTAAGTGTATGTTCTTTGTAGAAATCTCTGTAGGTATTGTTGGCCGTTGCTTTTCTTAGCATATATAGCTCATTGTGGAAACGTGAGGTAAAATGGAGAGCATGTCAAAGGATTATGCATATCACGTGCCAACTACGTAGTTGCTTGCCCTGAGCACTTTTTGGACTCTTCTGGCTTGGTTCATCTCACACTTCGTATGCACTGAAAAGTTAGCTGATATGTTCTGTCTCCATGTGAGAGTGGATTTGTAGTGGGCCTGGAGCTCAGTGCTGAAAAGCCGTAATCTCTAAAACGAATATTACCGGGAGGCAGTGTTCCTTTACAATAGATGAATCTCAAAGACCAAATCGAAAAACAGTTTTATGGTACAAAAAGTTTATTTAGTAACAGTTTTGTAAACATTTGAGGTAAATGAACATTTACATCAACGTGTTTTTACAAAATTTAATACACAAGGCACTTCTCTTAAGACAGCATTTAAACAGGCTGCTGTTCTGAGCATATGTAGATGGTTCATTTCCCTGATTGGTCAGAGTAGTCTTGCTCTGCATGAGATAAATCAGTAGTTCAAGAGATGAGTGTTACAGTAAGGTAAAAGGCTGCAACTAAGAACATTACTCATGGGTCTAGAAGTACAGTTCTTTCAACACTGATGAAATATTCTTGTACAGGTCCAACCTTTCTGCATTCCATTCAGGCTTAAAAGTTAACAGTCTTAAAATCCAAACATGGGAAGCCTATTCCTGTACCCTACAAGATGGGTTTACAAATCACATTTGATGTCATTTTATTTGAATAATACTGTCTTTAACACAAAGAGTCACTATTTTAGCATTAAGACATTTTCCTTTAAGGATCAAAAATATCAAAGCAGAGTCTTTTTTTTCCTCTTTTCTACCAATATGTAATTAACTGAACAGCATGTTTTGCCTAAATGTGCAAATCTTCATCTATTTACTAAAATGTAAACTTTAAGAACCAAAAATGACAACACGCTTTTGTTTTGAGTACATTAAAATAGCAGAAAATAAATAACATACATCTTTAAATACTGTGTTTTGATAAAAGTAAAATTTTTTTAGTGCTGTCACAAGCAAAAGTCTGCTCAGCTTCAGGGGTAAAAGCGCATCTTCTGGCCTTTGATTGGTGTGGTATGTCTGAATGCTAGTTGGTCTTTAGAGTAGTTGTTTCGCATTGATTTTGTCTGATTTATAAGGCTGGGCTATCTTTGCTGTATTTCAAACAAAGGACTGAGCGTTCTCTTGCCTATTACAGCTGTAGTAGTCAGTAATGGTAAAGGCCTCAATAGTAACCTGAAAGTGGACAAGAAGGAAAGATGGGATAGTCTTCATAATGGCATAAAGACACTTGTGGTATCTTTGATGTATTAAAAGCAAATACATCATTTTGGTAATCACAAACTGCCTGCAGTAAAGCACTGATTTTGTTTTAGTTATCAACCAATTCCTTAAAAAGCAGCCCTTTTAGAAATAGAACTAATAGAAATTTCCAATAGCACATGTAGTGAGAGTCAGTACTTTCCTATTCACATTACTGTCTACATTAAATTGATTAAAAAGTGATCTTGTGTATCTGATGGCAAAATGAAACATAGTTATATATTAAAAACTCTCAAATCTAATCTAGGAGTGTAAAGTTGAAATCAAGGGGCCTGTGGGAATAAGTTCAGATTGTGAACCAAAATCTCTGCATCAGCCGACCTGTGAGATTAAAAAAACACTCTACAATCAACTGATGAGCTTTTTTTTTAGGTTTCTGCATTTTGAGGATTCTATATATTTCATGATGACATTGGTGCTTTGGCAATGTGCTTTTTAACTTAAGTAGAAAAACCTTTCACTGTTCTTCCTATATGCAATTTTTTCACTCTGGGTGAGTCAAATGTAGAGGCAGGAGCTGGAATCATGGCAATTAGAAGTACATTTAAGATAATATATTGGGATGTAATTCAAAAAAGGAGAGACAGGAAGCTTCATGGCGTATGCAGTGTTTTCTGACCACTATTTTAAAATGAAATGCCTCCTCTGTTCCATTTTCTCACCTTGAAAAGCAATCTCTTACAATTTCAGGGGAGATTTCAGTTTCAGACTGTGCAGCAGGTAACCAGGTCAAAGAAATAAGCTGTGAATCAGTGAATTGTAGTTCCAGTATGTCAGTCCCCATTAGCTAAAAGCTATAGCCTCTGTATAACATCTGTATTTCTATTTATACTAATCTAAGAAATAATATTGATTGGAAATATATCAAACAGGACATATTTCACTGTGCTTCAGTAATTCACAGTTTGATTTCTCTTGTCTGAGGATGTGCATTTGGCATGTGCATCAGTATTTTTTTGTGTTTTCTATTATTTTTTTCTGAACACAAAGTAAACATTAAATCTTAGATGCATACAAACAATTTAGTACCATGAAATTTAAATGATACAGTATACTCTGATGGAGCTAAAAATAAATAAATAAAAAACTAACTTCACCAATAGGACAGTTCAGTCGAGACAGCTTTGTGATACAAGGCTACTGTCCACATAGTACCTACATGTAACAATCTAGCAACTTTTTTGCTCATACAGTGGCAATTTATGAATGCTGTTTGTAATAGAATAGATTTTTATCTACTTTTTTGTCAGGCACTTAATATGTTTTTTATTAAATATTAAGTACAGACAGGCCTTCAGTCATACTGTGAAATACAATTAAACACTTCTGAATAGATTCACTTTTTATCCATCCACTCAACTACCACATAACATCAGACACCATTCACGTGTTGAACCTCAATACTACAATACTACAACTCACCGACTGCACAGCTGTCAGGGTACTTTTTTAATTTAATTCCCCAATTATATCCAGCAACCTGCCTCTCATTTCCTCTCATTTAAACTCTCCTGTTTATGTTTTTTTGTTTTTTTTTTTAAATATATATAAAAATCTGAGCTGTGAGTAGGGTCACTAGACAGCCAGATCATTGTGCCTTGCTCTTGCGCTGCTCGCTTTGCTAGCCCTGCTCAGCCGCCGGAGGTCAGTGAGCGTGTTAGGCGGCTCGTGCATCTCCACAGTAGTGACGTTTCCTTCCTCAAACTCACTCTTTCTGCCATTCAAGCTGCCACCACTCGAGCTGGGAACACTGGTGGGGGGAGCATCTTCTCTGGGCTGGTGCTTGTTATCAGAGGAGGAGGACATGGAGGAGGAAGAGGAGGAGGAAGAGGAGGGAGAAGGAGCAGTGGCCTTCATCTCCCGAGTCTGCTGCTCGGTGGCCAGGTTAGCCCAGTTCTGCTCGGCAGCAAGCCTGTGGTTGTTGTTGTTGCTAATGTAGAAAGGGGAGGGCTCCTGAAGCTCTTGGTGCAGAGGATCCATCTTGAACTCGGCCGTGGCCTCGCTGTAGTTGGGTGGGTAGCTAAGGGTGGGAGGGGCAGTTCTGGGGGCAGTGGTCATGGACTCTGTCTCCACCGCCTCAGTGTGGTCTAGCGACTCGTGGTCAGGGACACATTCATTGGTCATGCCCTGTTTGACCTTCTTCCATCCAAGGTGATAGATCTCTAACAGATTCAGCAAAAGAGACACGCAAGCCACTACAAGCATAAATATGATGAAGATGGTCTTTTCCGTGGGCCTGGAGATGAAGCAGTCCACGGTGTTGGGGCAGGGCCACCGCGCGCACTTGTACAGCGGCCTGAGCTGGAAGCCATAGAGAAAATACTGACCTAAAATGAAGCCCACCTCAAAGAGGGTCTTGAAAATGATGTTGAACACATAGGTACGCAACAGGGCTCCCCTGATGCGGATTTTGCCGTGCTCGTCTCTGATTGGCGGTTTCTCCTTTTTGCCGCCGCCGCCGCCGCCTCCTCCACCTCCTCCTCCTCCGCCAACCTCCCCTCCCCCTCCGTTTCTATACAGGAGTTCTTTTTCCTCCTGGAGTCTGCTGGCCTTTCGCAGTTCCTCCTCCCTCTCTTTGCGCTTCTCCTCCATGCGGACAATGTGCAGTACGTGACCCAGGTAAATGAGAGTGGGCGTGGACACGAAGATGATCTGCAGGACCCAGAAGCGGATGTGCGAGATGGGGAAAGCCTCGTCGTAGCAGACGTTCTCGCAACCGGGCTGCTGCGTGTTGCAGGTGAAGTCCGACTGCTCATCGCCCCACACTTCCTCTGCCGCCGCTCCCAACACCAGGATCCTAAAGATGAAGAGGACAGTCAGCCAGACCTTGCCGATCACTGTCGAGTGTTCCTGTGCATTCTCCAACAGCCGCCCAAGAAAGCTCCAGTCACCCATGCTTCACGATTTCTAGCCTAGGGAGAAAGTACAGTCTGGAGGTGCATGTAACCAGGGAGAGGGGGAAAAATAGATGAGGAAGAAGGAGAAAAAGGACATGATCAGAGGTCTTGTCATAAAAGTACTACTAGAAACACAAAGTATCAACAGGACACAGTGAGCAACAGCTGTTTGGAGCACCACCAACAGAACAATCCAAACGGTCGTGCCCGCCTTGACTCTCAGGCACATTTAAACTGAACCGATTATGGCAATACAGCTAAAATACACTGAACAAGCTTGACTTTTACAACCATCCCACACTAACTCACACAGCATTTCACGTCTCTGAGGAAAATCCAGTCACCCAGCACTGATCAAGCAGCCGTCGTTCAGAACAATCAAACAAATGCCGAGAACAAAAAAAGGACCCAACAAATACTGATATATGAGCTTCGTAGGTTATCGCCCTTAACTGTAAACTTTATAGAGATGTTTTGGCCCTTTCTATTTAGTCATCTAACTGGCTGCTATGAACCTGGCATGCACAGTGTAAGCAAACTCTCTCTCACTCTCTTTCTCTCACTCCCCTCACGCTCACGCATACACTCATACACACACTATATCACCACACTCATACACACAGTCTCTTTCTCTCTCACCTGTTCGCTCCACTGCCCAGCAGGCATGTGCTGAGATCAACATTATAATGTTCAAAAACAGCCGAGATCATTGAGTGGACACTGATGTCGAGGGCCCTGATGTACCCTGTTCCCATAGTTAGGCCTACTAATGGAGCCAAATTAAGAACATTGAAGAGAAGAATATGGAGATTTCATTTAAATAATGATAATGACACAACCCACTGTCACCTAAGACCACTATTTCATTCCAGAACTAAATTCATGGGCGTTATCTCCCCATTGGCATTTAAAATCAACAGTTTTAGCAGGTGCACAAACATGATTTGCTTTAGTTCTGCACTTGTCCATTTTAATTAAGAATACTTTTTGCCACACCACATATGTAACCATTAACACCATTGCCATTAATGAATAATTGGATATTGCTCTAGGCTTTTGAACATTTTATGTAAAACACTGAATTTCTAAGGAACAGCAGTGAACTTATTTGTCAGTACATGAAACAAGTTTGCAAAAGAGCAGAAAAACATGCACTTATTCATAATCAGAGGTGAAAAAAAGGTTACTTACTAAAATGTTCTTGTATTGAGAGTGGTAAATCCATCGACTAAGGTTCGCTATTTATGACACCTGAAGAAAAAAGAAAGAAAATAAGAAGCCTTATAGTTCAATTAGAGCTTTAAGGTTTGGTTAGTATTTCAATTGATCTGATGAAACAGAGAAAAGTTGAACGTCTTGTTGTGCTTAGCCTCTATTAGTACAAATTGTAACATATACACAACACTCTTAAATGGTTCCGAAATGGTAATATCCTTATATAAAAATACTTGTAAATACACATTAGGCAACTCAGATTCAGTAATTCTCCTGAATATTGTTCTCTAAATAATGTGAATCTGTTCATCCCCAAATATAACATGTGGGTTCCCCTGACAAATAACTGAATAACTGAGGCTGGTTCTAGTGTGGGAAAATGATTCAATATAGTTGAAATTTCTATTACATTTACTATTGTATTGCAAACGGTTATTCCTATTATTATGATTATTATGATTATTATTATTATTACAGAAATACATACGTTTTGATGTTCTTTCTTCAACTGTAAATCCACCAAGTTGATTAGCTACACAATGCTTCTTACTACTTGTTGCTAAAATGATGAGCAGTAGGTTAAAATATAAAAATGTCAAGAGTGCAGAGAAAATCTTGTCTCAGGTTAGGTGCGATGACAGCCTGGGTGATAATAGGGAAGGTGCCAGATTTCCTTTTGTACCTGTGCTGGTTGTCCCGTCCTTTATGGACCTAACAGAAGTAGGTGTGAAAGATGCCTACAGTGTTAGTTAGTTATGAATACTAACCAGTGATATTCCAACACATCAGAGTGGAAAACCTGTAGGCATTCCAAGTTGAGGCAACCAGACCTTAATTCATCCAGGATTTGTGAAATTGGTTAAAGATGGTATTGGTAAGAACCTAGCTTTAAGCATACCTTAGACTGGAGATGCCAAACATAGTTACAGAAAGTAATGTCCAGCGGCCATTGCTGCCATAAGTTGAGTGCGCTGGATACAGACCTCCCAAGGCAGCAGGAGCCCTCCCCTCTCCCCCCGTCCCCAAATCCTGGCAGCTCTGCCAGCTTACCAAACTCTTCTGAAAGCAGCCAGCCAACTTATTCATGCACAAAAACTTCTTCACGCGTGGACCCGAGTGCGACCTTTTGCCGTTTGCGGGAAAGGAGCTAGTTTTTCGAGTCGGTTCGGACGTGGAGACCGGCTGTGGCGAGGCGCAGCTCTCTCCCAATCCCAGCCATCGCCACTCTCCCTCTGTGTGGCCATGCAGGAGCGGATTTAGGACGCTGCTCGCCACGCCCCTCTCTGCCCATCACTCAGCTTCACCCGGGCCTTCACACACTCACTGCCTAGCACCCAGGGCTAACACACAGTCCGCCAGCTTTCAGAAACCACCTCAAAATTCACAGCTGAATCGTCTGCAGTCCGTTCCGCCAGTATTTCACTCATTTATTGATTGATTGACAGACACGCCTATAGCCCGACCAACTATACATAAATTCAAAAAGTTTCCAGTAGGCTAAATGTTGATGAAGCCCTTCCCCAAAAATAGCATGGAAACGCACCGCCCTCCTTCGGCTTTCCACAGGCAGAACACCAGCACTTCCCAGCTGAAACAATAAAACATAATCACACCCACAAAAATCTAGCGTGTAAGAATTTATTAAGGTGTTAAACATAGACTACAAGAACACAATTGTGCAAATGACACTCAATTTTGGCAAAATATAAAGGTATCAGCTAATCTTCTGCAATCTAATTGTACAAAAAAATGCAGAACATGTACAAAGACGTTTCTGAGTGCAACAGAAGAGCTAACAATGTGCCCTATTGCTCAAAGCACTCTCACCTGTCCACAGGAAGGCTTACCATCAGGGCCCCATGTTAACTTTTGAACACTCAAGACATTTGCATCACAAATGCAATTAAAACATTAAAACATCTTAAAGCTTCATCATTAACAGAGAACAGGGAGGCAAATTCACAAACTATAATAAGGCACAGTTGTAAACCGATAGCTATGACATGTCCTGTAGGGGTCGGTGTAAGGGCATTGCTAAAACTAGACAGTGGAGCAGCAGTCAGTAACTTTTGCTTACACAGAACAACACAAAGAGAAGCTGGATTTCTTGATCATTAGAACAGGATGTGCAAAATTATTGTCTGGTATTTAAAAGAGCATTTTAATACATAATTGCAGGCTAAAGCATAACAACCAACTCTGACAAAGTCAGTTTAGTAAGGCACTATGTAGGCTGGAATGGGCTGACAAGTCCTTTTACATGATCTGACACAAGCAATATGATTAGGACCCGCCATGAACAGAATATCACCCAATGAATCAAAAATATTTATTCAAAAAGCTAAAACACAAAGAAGTTTATTTAAAAAGATGAAGACACGGAGGTACCAACAGAGGCCTGCGCAACCGATATACGCAATCACATCCTTAGTAGTATACAGACAGTGTAAGGTAGGCTAGGCTAAAGTGAAAGTGACTGGCTGCATTGATAAAACATCTTAAAGTACCAGCATAACCATAGGCCTCTGCCTTATGTGACAATGCAAAAGGAATTTCAATCAGGTAGCCCATAAACAGGACAGATCCATTTCATTACATTCAAGAACAAAGTCAACATGAACATTTTTTTGTTTTGACCACTAGGTGTCACCATTGGTCTTTCTAGTCCAAACTAGAAAACGAACTGTGGAATGTGAGAAACAAGGCCATTTTTACAACTGCGATCTGTTTCTAGGCATTTATGACCAATACCATGTGTATACATATCATCATAAGCAACATAACACAAGTTAACTGAAAACATAAAATGTACTCAGGGGGTCTTTACTGATAATCATACAGCACTGGATGCCCTATACAGACTTGCTAGTTGAGGAATCAGAGGCTGATGATAGTAACATCTCATTCTTTTTGTTCTGCATATAAGCTTTGTCTTTAGACATATGGTCTGGATGTGCGTACGAGTGCCTTCGCTTGGTTCTAGCTGAACATCTCATCAATGCTTTAGCGATTAAGTAGGCCAGCTCTGCCACATTGAGAACAATGCAGATGGCAGAAGATGCCACCATGAAAATAGTGAAAACCGTCTTCTCTGTTGGTCGTGAAATGAAGCAGTCGACTTTATTTGGACAGGGCCACTGCTCACATTTGACAAGACGCGGCATCTGGAAGCCATCATACACAATGTAGAGAGCGTACATGAAGCCACCCTCGAAAAGGAGCCGGAAGAACAGGCTACAGGTGTAGGTCCACCACAGTGGGCCTGTAATGGGCAAGCGCTTCTTCTTCAGACTCTCCAGGTCCTCCTCGTTTGCTTTGTCACCCCTAGTCGCAATGAGATCTCTCTTGACACCACGCTTGCGATATGCCACATGCATGGCCACCAGGAGAGCTGGGGTGGACACAAAGATGAGCTGCAAGCACCAGAAGCGGATGTGCGAGACAGGGAAGAAGTGGTCATAACAGACATTTTTGCAGCCGGGCTGTTGTGTGTTGCAGGTGAAGTCTGACTGCTCATCCCCCCAGACACTCTCCGCAGCCAGTACCAGGATGGTGATGCGGAAGATGAAGAGAACAGACAGCCAGATCTTTCCCAGGCTGGTAGAGTGTTTGTTCACTCCCCCCAGCTGGGCGTACAGTGCTCCCCAACTCATCCTGCCTACTGCTGATAACAGCACCTGCAAGCCAGAGGGAAAAGCAAAACCAGTTCAAGCACTGACAGAACTTGCAGAGTCTTTCTGCACTGCAATAAAGATTTCTAGTAGGTAGTCAACTCCAGTAACTGTGCAATCACCCCACCCTTAATTAATTAATTAGTTAATTAATTTATTTATTTATAGATAAAATGAATAATAATAGAAGTAGAATTTTCCAATAAAGTTAATGTGTCCCAGGATAAGTGGCCAAAAAATGATCATAGTCGTGCTCATTTATGTGCTGCCCTGCTGGTGGTGTAATAATACATTGTGATATTGTGATGCTGTGCATTTTGAAGATGAGACAACGCACTGCAGAAAACTGACATTAGTACTTCTGCCATCTAATACAATAGCATTGTTTGAACACAATCAGCACCAATCAACAACTCACTCCAACAGCCCTCCTGCCTCCCAGTTCTAGTGTCATTAGTAAGATGGGCAAAGTGATTATATTTAGAATTTTGTTCAAAATATTATGAGAATACTTAAATGAGAACCTAGCACTGTGCATCAAATCCAATGCGGACTGAGTGTATCGTTACTCCCTACATACAAGCACATAATGTGACTTTTCCTGGAATGTGGCACACAGAAACTAATTTTAAAATTCTTTACATTTATTTATTTGACTGTACATGTAGTGGAGTTGGCTATTACTAAATTACTTCAAACGCCACTGATTTTTAAAAATTTCTGTATGATTCAGTGGTTGAGATGTAAACAAAGTCATTCAGAGTGGTATCATGTAAAGTGGTTTGTTGTAGAGACACTTACTGACTCTGATTTCTTTACATTGGTGGTGATAGGAACCAGGGGTCCCGATGTCTACAACACAAATATAACTATTTTATTTACTATCCAAAACCACCAGGGAGCATAGATGTGTCTTCTGCGTTTTATAAGTAATGTTAATGATGGTAAAATAGTGATATATCTGAAAGAAATGAGTTTTCTTTGGGGAGTATTTTGCCTTACAACGCCCAGCATGTAACCCTCTGCCATGAATCGATTAAAATAAATGGATTAACAGGACATTTTAGACCAAAACTTTAACACAAAATTATCTTAAAACAATGTGTCAGGCATCAGCCAGCATATTCATAACCATTTAATGTAATAACTTTGTGATGCAGCTTTTAGAGGCATTAAACTCCTCAGACTTTACATCTCAACCATTTAATTATGTAGAAATAAAAAAAAATGGGTGGAGTTCCCCTTTAAGTCTCTTTTTCCTTTACATTAGAGTCAATAAATGAGTTCACAAAATTGAGTTTATAACAAAATTATGATCATTATTATTATGAGCAATACTGCATTATAAAAAATCTGAAAAGATCGAACACTTTTAAAATACAGGCCTAAAGAGCCTAATTCAGTTTCTAAACGTAACACAACGACCAAAAAATGAGCACCAATTAACTCCAGGAAAACCAACTAAAAACACCAAACACTTCGCAGTAGCGAGATTCAAATAACAAAATAAGATTAAAAAAAAAAAAAAAAAAGACAAAGAGAAAGAAGAAGAAAAGCGCCACATAAAGCGCTTGTAAGATCGTTAACCGATCGAAAAACCTTACGTTTTTCATTAGCAGCGGAGAATAAGACTTGATAATGTGGAAAATGAATGTGGATGGAGTGAACAGGACTCACAGAGTGCTTAATAAATCTCTACTTACCTCTTATTACAGGATTAAGCAGGACGCATCCATAACTAGGTTATAAGCACCTAAGTGACTTCGTCATATTTCGCTAAAGTGAAACTAGTAGCCTGTGTGTAGCGTTTCTGTTTCTCTGCACTGTGGAATGAAGAATGCAGAAGCGAGGCGAGCTGCTAAGGGAGATTTTGCCTTACTGACTCTGGAGGCTGTACCTGCTCTTCAGGGTGGAGCCACAATAAACTCTGGACCTTCCTCTGGCAGGTGGGCACTTGCAGCCGTGCGCGCTGCTAATCCTCCTTTTAAAACACAACTCAGAGCTCAGGAGAAAAAGCACGTCACGTCCTGTCATCACACAAATATACTCATTCCAGTCTTTCTTCTACAAGATATCAAGTTTGTGTATCAAAGCACATATGCTTATTTAACCAAATGACGTTTGGCTGAACATTTGCTGGAAGAGATTTAACATCTTGAACCACCATCAATTAGACTAATGCCAATTACGCTATTAATGACCTCAAATATTATGACCTTTCTACAATTTTTACCGTTTTACCGTTACCATTTTAAGTAGTACTTTGGCTATTCTATGCTATACTATTTTGTAGTTTGTCTGCACACCTTTCTGATTTATTTGCTTGTAGACAACTTGACAAACCCTCTGTCTACTGAAGATTACTTTCAGGAATAACTGGTTTTGAATGTGTTTTCTTCTTATTGACAGATTTGCCTAAATAGCACCAAATACAGCAGCTGTAGTATATATATAATAATAGTACATCCTTTAACATTCCTTTTTGCTTAATCATCTATCAGGATGTAACTGTGGTATTGATGTTCTGGTTCTTGACCGTAGCCCACAAATGAATCATGTGGCAGTCACAAGTGAAAAGAGATAAACTAAAGCTAACTGAGGGTCATTACCTTGACATTCCATTATGTTGAGTCTAACCCACCATGGAGTACAGAGGACACAAACACTTTACCAACTGATTCTAATTCCCATTTATTTTCCCTTTAATTGTGAGCTCAATCTGTTGGGTCATGTAAATGTCATTTTAACAAAACTCTATTTCATATCTGAGATTATAAAACACAGTTTCAGTTCAGTCATTCAGAAATTCTGAAAATCGCTGTCCATAATGAATTAATTAAACATTTGTAAATCTGTATTCATTTTAGCCAGAGGCTCTATTGCTGAAAAAGGTACAGATATTCCAGTGTCAAAACATCATTCCTGAGCAAATAGGATTAGCCTGTACTCTGTTTTCTGAACCACAAATGCAGCTCAGGCTCAGTTCTAATGATCCATGCTCCTCCAGCTCAGGCTGTGCGTGTGTTGGGGGAGGAGTTCATTTCTTCAGTTTAGCCAGCCCCATCAGCAGCTGATCCCTTCTCTCTCTCCTGGCAGAGAGATGCTCCTGGTCATTGGGGATGAGCTCACAGATCTCCTATAGTGGTGAGAAATGTAAGACTAACCTTTTACCCACCCATATTTCATGGTATATACTTTTATTCTTTCTATTATATACTGTTATATACTTTTTTATGATTAAAAAAAATAAATAATTACATGCATTTTTTGTGCAAGTTGCATACATCTATGAACTTTCTATAGCATTCCAATATTTCACACAAATAGACTGACATACTTTATTGATTCTAGCTGCCGCCTCTCCATCAAACTCGGGAACAGGCCCGAAACTAGACAGCACTCTTTTCATGCCCTCCCGGTAGCGTCTTAGGTAGTCTTCTAGGCCTGAGGAGACAGTTTTCACACATATGAGTCTAACTGCCTATATGCTATATCAGGTGTTACTGTGCATAAGCATATCTGGCCATCTTTATTGGCATATGCATACAAAGACTTACTTAGCCAGCTGACTGGCTTTTTATTGTTATACAGTTCTTGTGGTAGCCATTTTACTAAAACACTTTGAATTCCTATTACCCCAAACAGGTTTGACAAAAAGGCTTTGGCTTGTCAGTCACTCTGGACTCACTTGCGTCCAAGACGGCACTGCTGTTATTCAGAGTGAAGCACTTAGTGCCTTGTTTTCTTCAGTTTATGGTCAGAGCCTTGAAGTGTAACTTAAGTGGTTGTGTGTCAGATAGGCATGGGTGCTCTCTAGAGCCTCTCGCAGTGAGACAGTAAGCAACAGTAAGAGTAAAAACATCAGCCCTCACAAACAGCATGTGACACTCCACTTAAAGCTTTAACAACAATTGACTTTATTCCACAATGGCATTATTGGTAATATTTATCCTCACATTAAAAAACGGGTATCAAATACCTACACTTATAAAAAATAAATTGTATTTTAAGGGTACAAATAATGTCACTGTGGTGGTACTTTCAAAGATATGTCTTCAGTGCCTTTAGTTATGCAACATAACTGTACCAGATCCTGTTGAAATTATTTTAATTTTTTTTAGGTTGCATTGACTTAGTTATAAAAAGGTACAAATATGTGCCCTCCCCCTGGGACAGTGAATGCAGTGTGCCTTTAAAGCTCATTAAAGGCAAACAGGTGGACCGATGTTAGATCTTTGAGGGTACATTTACAACGTTTATACCTTGGGGGCCTAAAATTTACTGGTACAGTACCCTTTTCAAAACAGTGTATTAGAAACTCTCAAGAACTGGGCAATTGCAGCATCAAACGAGAGCCTTGTTTTCACATGACCTTACAGAGCAGGACCGTGCTGCAGATTTCACACTGCCTCCTGATATTCACCATGAACATGAGGCCTCCTCAACACACACACACACACACACACACTTTCTCTTGCTTTCTATTTCACACACAGACATTTATCAACACAGAGGTCATTTGAGGTACACAATGCTAACAGTCATATGCTCTAAAAGGCTGGTCGAATATACTGACCAGAAGGCAGCTCATCCAAAAAAACATATCATACTGCATATCATCACTATCTAAAGTAATGATCTAAACATTTTAATGCTTTTGAGAAATCTGGCCCCATACCCACTCTGCTCTGGCCATTCCAAATGCACACAAGAGAGTAACATTTTTTTTCATGACAAAATTACAATACATAAATAAATAAATAAACAGTGACTTGCCCTCTGGTGCGTTGAGGTGCATAGTTTCAATGGGACCGATGAAAGCGTAGCGCATGCCCAGACCCTCTGACATCACCAGATCAATGTCTTTCACAGAGATCACTCCATCCTGAAGAAACACAGATACCACAAACTTCTTTTAATGAAATAATGTGTAATCAAGAGTAGTTCAGTGTAGTGGGTAATCAAATACTCAGTTAACTGTTCTAGGTGCCAGTATATGCCAGTATGAATGCTAAAATACTATACGTTACATTGCCTCATCTGTCAGAGAGAAAATATACGCAATAGTGGAACCCTTTTTGGTGCTATATAGAACAATTTTGTAAAAGTTTCTCAAAAGAACAACAGGTTTTCCTATCATAGAGTAAAACCATTCAAAGAACCATTTAAGCATTCCAGTGGTTCTGTGAGTTTTCTCGTTCCTATTGCTTTGCCTAAAGAACCCTTGGAGAACCATTTTTTTAAATGGTATCCTGAATTGTCCTTTTTGCCTCCCTGCAGTTAACTGAATATCCTTAAACTCTTTCAAACTCTTAGTTACTACAGAAACTAATCAGAATGCACATCACTGGCGTAGTGCTGACTTGTTTTAGTAACTTCCTGTTTTTATCCAGGATTACATCCTAAAATAAGAGCTTCCTGCTATTTTCTCTGTCCAACAGATTCAGGTTGGTTTTCTAGAATGAGTGGAAAACAGTGACGGTCTTTCCCTCTCATCCCAGGAGAAGAGCGTTAAAACTGCTCCCACTGTATTGGATTTCCCTCATCATCCAATACTGTGCCCTGGGAACAATGGGACGGTATGGGGGGTTGGGCTGGTAGTGCCAGGCTTTGGGCCCACTCTGCACTCACATTACCTCAGGCTACAGATACCTAGTACCTGACCGGCCTGAAATCAAAGCTTGGACACAGACCTGGTAGAAGGGGAGAGACAGGGAGGGGGACAGGGTGGTCTTTGTTCGTTTCCTGTGGGCAACAACGAGGCCGTTATCTGGCCGTGGCCGGGCGGCGCACTGGCTGCGGGAGTTTTGAAAAGAGGCCTTTCCTCTGCGGTAATCACCGGAGGCAAGCAACAGCTTTCTCAGCTGCTCCGCTTTCCAGCACTGGCTCTCTCTCAACGGCCCTACCTGAACTCTGAGTGTGAGTGACTGTGTGTGTATTTCGAACTGTAAGTCCAGCCAGTGTGTACGAGTTTGTTCAAGTGGTGCTGAAAAAAAAATAAGGCTGTTACATAACTGCTTATTGCTTTACTTAATGACATCACAGAAGCCAACAATGCTTACTTACAGCAATGTTCAAATAAAAATACTGTATACAACAAAACAAAACCTTAATACTCATAGAAACACTGCAGTTATTACAATGGTATTATAATAAAGGCAAATACAATGGCAAAAAAGTTAATATAGTTAACTTTTAGCAGTTTTTAGTTTAATTAATTAGTTTTATTCTGTCATATTTTGCTGATGATTTACAAAAGACAATTTGGTGAACAAATCAAGGTAAGCAAAAATGTGTATTTTCATTGTTTGCATGTTTTGAGCATTGAGACACATGCAGTCATTTACAGTCAAAATGAAACTAGTGTTGCACCAATACTGATCCTGTATCAGTATCGGCACTGATACTGGCACTTAAAACGTATCAGTGGTATCGGTATCCCCAAGGACGATAGCAATAGCACAAAGCCGTTTAAGACACGCATGCGTGCCAGCAGACAGAACTGGACAATACATTGGCAGTGTGAGTTAATTACCAGCAGTAAAAATGCTCATGCCAGAATGAAAAAGGCAGTGGGAAAGCAGTGGTAGTGGGTGACAGACCAGTAGGAATTCGTCCTAAGGCAATCGTTTCACTAGTGCCACAAATAAGCCAGTTAACAATGCATACACAGTATAAATTATGCTAACTGTATCTCTTTTCCTGAATGGCTGAGACATTCGTAAGGAACTGCCGGTTCTCTTGGATAATGATATTCTGTGATCTCTCAGCCTGTTGCTTCAACCAAACAAAACTGCTGCTACGGACAGTGTGAACGACTGTAATAGTTA
This sequence comes from Piaractus mesopotamicus, assembly GCA_023558415.1. Classification (NCBI taxonomy): domain Eukaryota; kingdom Metazoa; phylum Chordata; class Actinopteri; order Characiformes; family Serrasalmidae; genus Piaractus; species Piaractus mesopotamicus. The sequence goes on from JAILXH010222106.1 coordinate 20,044, forward strand.
CAGTCAATAACTATTATATAACAATATATACATATATAACAATAGTTATATATGCTTAATATGCAAGCTTTTTTTGTTGTATGTGTTTGTGACAGGTTTTGCCAAAATAAAATATTTAAAAAGTGTAACTGTATAAATATCAGGTATCAGAAGGGAAAAAGTGGTATCAGTTCATCCCTAACTGAAACTGTTTTGAATTAGACTTTTTTCTGGCTAATAACGCATTTGACCAGCTATTTGTGCAAGTAAGGCAAAGTTGAAGATTTGCTTTAAATGAGAACTTGTTCACAGATGTAAAAAGGCAAAGCATTCAAAGGGCAGATCACGACCTCACATTTAACTCATCCTTCACATTTGACCACAGGGTCTTTTAACCAACACATTCCTGTGCTGCAGGTCTGTCCACTGCATTGCGGCTTCACAAATGTGGAATCTTCTTCACCATCCAGTTGAACTACATTCTCAGCATATGCCTCAAAAGCTAATTCAGCTTGGGTGTGTCAGTTATTTCACTTTATAGGTTGATCAGTATCACCATAATTGGGCTTCCTTCAAGCAGTGTCTGCCATCTGTTACACTTAGAACATCCAAATACAGCTCATTATAAAACACATGTGGAGTGGAAAAAACACCCCATTTTTATGCCTGATTTGACTTCTTTACAGCTAAAATGGATGATAATGTGTTTTGGCCATGCCAATACTTATTAGCCGAGTTTTTTCTCCAAACAACAGGCAACAAAGACAATAACATTATTTGCTCTTTACACAAAGCCAGCAAAACAAATGCAATGATATGAAACCCACAGACTCTTCACACACTCCTAACTAGCTGGTTCACATTATTTACATCATAATATTGCAAAACAGGAAAAATGAAATGTGCCAATTGCCGATAACATGTTCAGAGCGATTTCAATCTGAAGGACATCCATACTTTAATTTCCAATAACACTTTAATGAAGGGCAGCATTCATTAGACTACACGACACCTACATAACAACACTTTTCACGACAACTGACAGATCTATATAGATATTTATACAGGCTTATTGCAATAAGTGTCAATTATCATACCACATACTAAGGTTTTTTTATCAATATTGACAAAAACAGCCTTTATGACAATTTTTTGTTGAAATAAGCCTTTATAAATGTTTATTTTGTCATGAAAGACTTATAAAAATGTTGTTTAGCCTCGCGAATGCCGCCCTCTAGTAAAGTGTTATCTGATTTCCTTTGATACCC
>JAILXH010222106.1:27619-53613 GCA_023558415.1 Piaractus mesopotamicus
TACATTAATATTGATCTAGTAAAAAATGACAACACTGAGCTAAACTTGATATTGCGGCAGTTTTACAGTTCTGTCTATACTTCAAAAGGCGAGGCTTACAGCATACAGTGCAGCCAGTGAGCGGAGTTCGTTACTCTGACATAGCAACAAGCTGCTTGTTAAGGAACTATAATTTGGCGGAAGGAACTGCTAACATTAAAGCATACTAAATGCCACATTCACGGCCCAATTTATTTATTTCTTACTTAATTTATTTAACTGTTGTATAAAAGCAATAGAACACTCAAGATTGTGTGTTATCGCAAATAACACACTCCCTCTCATGTTCTACTGCTTAAGTAACAACGGTAACTGTTACTAAATAACACATTGACATGCAGTAATAATCTATTTATAGTAGTTTATTGACATAAAATAACTGTGAAGAGTTATATGACCACTGCTATTCGAACATGAGGCACTCTGGATAATAATTTTACTCTAAGTTCAACAGCTGCCATACAGCTTTTTTATTTGTTATGGAATTATCTAGAGTACTGTTCTTCATCAAATATTTTTACAGCTTCCTACAAATTATTTAAAACCTACAGAACATCAGCATTGGCCTATAGAATATCAAAATATCAAAACTGGTTTGACACAGAAAATTTGAAGTTTGAAGTTTGAAAACAGTGATTCCAACATTTTGAAAAGTAATTCCACATGCGCTCATATGAAGATGGTTGTTTTCATCAGAATAAAGTGGTGATACTGCACACAGACCAGAATGACGGAATAAAACGTTTCATTACTATAAAACACCACTTTTCCTCAACAGTGAGAAGCTCACTGTAATAATTAATGTAGGACGTGATGACCTGAACATACAGTGAGACCACATTAATTGATCTGCTGCTTATTTCCAGGACCCACGTAAACCTGGAAATCAGCAACAGAAAGGTTTAGAATTTTTAAAGGAAAAGTTATGACAAGAAAAAAATACTCATATTTTTCATTATTAGGTGGTGACAAAACTTAAGCAATTTTTGCCATTGACTATGTTAAGTCCTTTGTAAAAAGGGTCAGGTTTTTTTTTAGTCCTGTTTCTTCCTTTGAAGCACATGTTCAGATGACTCTCAGGTAGATCTGATCCAGTCATCAGAAGCTTTTGTACAAACTTGTGGAGTTCATGCCAGCTTGAGTGCACACCATCATTAACGTAAAAAGTGTACACACCAAAATACTAAAACATTCTAAAAATTAATGTTCAAAGATTTTACTTTTCATTCAAATTGGCATTTTGATAATACAGCTTGTATTGAGAAACTCAATTTTTGAGTTTGTGAGCATGGAAACAACTGTTCTAATTGTTCTCAAACTAAAGGGTGTCACTGTGGTGTCTTTGCCTGGATGACCAATTACACTCTTGGATCCATTGTAAAAGAACACAAACAATGGACAGAGAACTGAAAATTATACTTCAAACAAGAGCACAAATCCAAGACATACATAAAAGTTATTTTATAGAATGAAAATAAAAGTTTGTCTTTTTTCTGATTACAAGGTTTGAAAGTATAAAACTACAAGGCCAGCAAACCTGTACTTCAAACACAGCTTGCTGTTTTGAGCCAATACTCAACCTGAACAAAAAATGCACCCTCTAGTGCCTGGGAAAGGTCATCATGACTGCTGAGCAGACTCAGCTGCTCTGTGGCACTGAGCTTTCCTCTGAGCATTTGGGCTTCGTGGAGCTCCTCAACTTGCTTCCTGCTCAAACACAAATACAAAGAGTTTATACTTCCAATCCCATTTAAGTATTATACTATTATACTATTGTGTATATAATCTGTCTGTGGTAAGATACTGGATTACTGAGTATCTATGAATATGACAATACTTACCAAACTGATTCTACATTTTAACTTCACCCCTTTTTATAAGCTTTTCAATCATACTTTGGATCACTCTAATATAAGGCCTGTAATGATCTTTTGCCACAATGAGCAAGATGAATCACATTCAAGTGACAAAATGTCCTGCAACCCCCTCTACCGACAGAAAGCTGAAATTCAACAGATAGAAGAGTCACTCAGCTACTCATCAATGGCATTTTGTAAACATGCTGAGTGACAGGGTGGGGTGAGGTTAATGGCTGAGAATCAGGTTGTTCAGTTACAATTCAAACTGATTTCAGAGTATATTATTTTGCAGTGGATAGAAGTGACTCATACAGCAAGTTTGCAACCAAACACAATTTTTTGCACACCCTGGAGGTACTAGACTGGACAATCTGGACAGTCTACAGAATGAAATCAAGTTTCTGGTCGTAAGGCTAGTAATTTACATATTAACCAAAGTAAAACATTAATTCAAATCGCCTTCTGTTAAACTGTTAGTCTGTTGGTCTTTCAACTGAAAATGAGCATGGCTATAGGTATATGTATATATATATATTTTTTTTTTGTTAATAACTTTTTATTGGTTTTCCATAGTTAACATACAATCAACATTCTCCACATACAAAAAGAAAAAGGCCAGAGGGGGAACGAAAAAAAGAGAAAATTTACGTATATAAGTAAATAATAGACAATATATAATCGTATTCAACATAAACATAATGTCAATGATTACACAGTCTATGTTGGCTATATTCTGCCATTTTACAGAATACCGTTTGAGCTGAGGGCCCTAAAAGAAACAACATTAGGAGCAACTTTAGGATTGGGCTAATTCCAAATTTTAACAGACCTGATATCTGTGATGGCCCTTGATGCTTGTCCCGGTTGGTTGTCATAGATTTTAACCTTATATCCTCCACTCAAGAACACCATGGCCCAGGAACGTCCAATCAGGCCACTGAAAGAGAAAAAAATAATGAAGCATCATGTTATGAAAATAAAACCTTTATCACTAGAAGTTAATGGTCGGTAGCTAAAGATGTAACGTTATAAGCTCTTTAGGCCGTACTGAGCACAGAGATATGAGATAATCCTGAGGCTATACATAAGAACCCTTATGAATATTTATCTTACAGTAACGTTATTTGCTTAGAGCTATGCTGTCAAGTGACAGTGTGTCAGCACTGTCGAAAAAATCAGACAACCTAAGTTACATAATGCTGATGCAGACAGAAAGGTGTGAATGGGGAAGATACGAGAGCTACACACTTGTTGAATTTCTAATTGACTCCCATAAGAAAGAGCTGAAACATTAAACCTTAAAACATTGAGGTTGAACAATGCCTGAAATGCTGCCCTGTGCTGTTAGCCAGAGGCTAAAATGAATCTCTATATACCAAAGGTCGTAGTAAGTGCCAGACAGAACTGTAGCTGCAGGATCCGAGTCCAGCAGTTTGTACTTTGCCTGCACCGTTAGCTGAAAGCTGCATTTAACAGTCACCTGGGTAGATAGATTAAATATCACAAATCTGCTCACCTTCCGACAATTGTAATTATTTTCCCTTTAGACGAAGCCATTGTGATGTTCCGCTCGCACGACCCAAAAAATCACTTTCAATTCATTTGAAGCCGAAGAATCCTAAACACAGGCTGAACTTGGAAAAAACATGCGCAGCAAAGGCGGAGATTTGGGTAGCTACGGCAGCCTACACATACCAAACTAGCTTAAGTTAGGAAGAGGCGCTTAGGCTTACTGTTAGTGTCCGATAAAATAGGACGCGTTTTTCGGGTCATTGTTTGGCGCGGTCATATTTGTAAGTGCTGTTTAAAATGTCTGCATGATAGAAGACTTCAAAACGTGGGGGTAACGCTAACATAGCGGAATAAATAGAGGGTCGAAGCGCCACACACTCTGTATCCTAGCAACGGCCGTGTTGGCGACGCAACTTTACTGTGTTAACCTAGCATCGGATTTACGGCTGCAAGGTACGTTCGTTTTGCGAACTGTAAGAACCGATAAAGCTCTTGGTAATGTGGTTTCTCCCATTACCAAAATACTACCGTAGTGCCAACAGTCAGTGCTGTAGTTCAGTTTGCAATCTAGTTGTTTTATGCAATGGTTAATGTAGCCGTGGTGGGTAAAAACTAGCTAATGTTTGTTACTAGCAAGCTACACTAGACTAGCCAAGGTATTCACATATAGCTAGCTAGCTAACGTAGCTACATAGTATCTAACGCTGGTTACCCTGTTTACTTCATAGCTAATTTGACTCTAGCTAGTTAGCTAACGAGGCCGAGGCCGAGGGCAGCTTCTTATTCGCCAGCTTCTTGTTCGAATTTTCCTGTTCCACCTTAAATGGTGCAGCAGTTGAATTGTCGCCAGAATTTAAGTGCTGCACCATTTAAGGTGGAACTGGGAAAAAGTCCAATAAGACGCTGACTAATAAGAAGCTGACTTAAGCTTAGTGACTTGCTAACCAATGGCTACTGAACATATTTAGTTTAGTTTTCAATACTTAGGGTAAGTTACAAAAAGGTACTTTGAGCTAACTACAGCGTGACAATCACCGAACCGTATCCTGTAAGAAGTGTTTTAGCATCTGTTGAATATCATGCATGTTTTGGCCTCGGATCACATCGTTTTGGTTGTATGTTCTTGTGAAAAGGTAAAGGATGGAAAACGTTCATCTTGCCGCAGAAGACGAAGATGACTTGTACTCGGGTTACAATGACTACAATCCAACATTTGACTCCGAGGTAACGTTACGTGTGACCTACACTGTCAGCATGAACACCCTGAAAATGGGAACCTCTTAACGTTACCATTTATCACTCTCTTCCTGGGCAGGAGCTGGACAATGATGTTGGCTTTCAGCAAGCCGTCAGGACCAGTCATGGCAGACGACCTCCAGTAAGATGGAGCACATTAATCAACAGAACAAATATATAGTACACAGTTTACTGGAAAGATTAGTTTCAGATTCTTTTTAAAAATCTTGAATATAACTGCTCTCTTTTTCTTCTTAGATGACTGCAAAGTTTCCTGGCACTGCCGTTGGTGGAAGACCCATAGGAACCTCTTTTGGTGTATGTAGCGCATTTGAACCTATATTAACCGCTTCATTTTAAACACAAAATGGTGACCGGTGGATCTATCACAGACAGAGAGAAAAAAGAGAGTGGCGTATTGTAGCTTTTTGCTGTCTCAAAAACTCAGAGAGAGAGCAGTCAGGGCAAGGTTGGTAGCAGACTCTTAAAGGTGTGCAAATGCTGTTATGTTCTAGACTGTATACATACTGAATAGCAGGCAAAATGGGGAAGAAGCATAATTTAATTTGCTAAATAAATATGAATAACTGCCTATGTAATACTAGGTCATAGCAGCTCATAGGATGTCTCGGTGAATTACTTTCTCTCCTTTAGTCACGGATGCCCGTGGGCTCTTCAATGGGAAGACCTACAACTGGAGCAGTACAGGTAAGATGTTTTTCCTTTTTGTCTTAAATTGATTAAAAAGGAAAGTAATGAATTGTAATGATGTTTTTGCCTTTCATGACCACACATTGAGAAATAAACAGATGGGTGACAAAATAAAGGAGAAAACATCATAAGGTATCCTACTACGATCAGTAACTGCCAGAACAGCTTCAGTGTGCCTTGGCATAGATTTTTAAAGTCTGGAACTGTGGATTGGAACACCATCCTTCCAAAATATATTTGCTCAATTTCCTATTTCCTATTTCTTCTAAGGGAAATAGGCCCAAACCATGCCAGCATTTGTCATCTGTCCATATATTTGCTGTAGTAACAAAATGTTGTATCTTAATTGGTCCATTCCTCTTTAAGTATTCATGTAAAGGACAGCTGTTGTCTTCAAATGTTATCACCAAAAAAGCTTTTGATATGGCTGTGGGAATATGACAAAGTAATAATGTGAATTTACCTGTCTATGTGTGGTTTGTGTTTCTTTTGTATTTTTGAAAGGATGGGGCTGCTCGTCCTATGACTGCTGTGCGGGCAGCAGGATATTCCTCCTCTTTGACCAGAGGTAAGTGTGGAAGAGACATCCGTCCATTCCTTGGCCCATATTTATTAAACTTCTTACAATAAAAATGCTGATCTGGGGTCAGCTTACAGCTTTTATGTAACATGTTTCTCAGCCATTATGAAGACAAACAACATTTTTGTCAGGTTCAACATTTGATCCACTTGGACAATCAAGAGGACCAGCTCCTCCATTAGAAGCAAAAAATGAAGACACGTATGTTCCTAATAACACCTAAATTTTATAGATCACACATACAGTCCAAAATTCTTTGACTTTAGAGACTCATTTTTTCAACCACCAGTGTTTTTTATTTTTTATTTTTTTAAATATTTGTTTTTCAGTCCAGAAGAGAAAATTAAGATCCTGGAAAAGAAGGTGAATGATTTGATAGAAGAAAGTTGCTTAGCCCAAGGAAATGGGGATCTGCAACTGGTGAGTCAAATGCTACTATGCTCTGTGATCTCTGTAAATGTAAAGAAGTGCAAGCATTGAATTTTTAATTCAAATTGATTAGGTGTTAAAGAGAATCCTACTTTGGTCCTGTGTACTGTGAAGGTGGAGTTTAACTGAAACTTGTGATTGTGTGCATTGGTCTCACCTTCTGTTTTTGCTTATTGGTATCTTTATGTTTGTTTGCTGACTCAGGCTCTAGAAAAGGCCAAAGAAGCAGGTAGAAAAGAACGGGCATTGGTGAGACAAAGAGAACAAACTGGTACAGCAGACCATATCACGTTGGATCTGACCTATTCAGTGAGTCCATTTTTACCACTTAACCACAGAGCCTGTCAAAGTCAATATTTTTATTTATTTATGGATTATTTCAGTGAGAGTGATACATTTGTTATTTTTCAGGTGCTGTTTAATCTGGCAAACCAGTATGCCAATAATGACATGAACACAGAGGCCTTGAACACTTACCAGGTCATTGTGAAGAACAAGATGTTCAATAATGCAGGTACTGTTATGTCACAAACGTTATAGATTTTATAGTGGTTGATATGTAAACACTCTTTGTTGAAAAGAATTGGATCCTCACAGCAAAAAATCAAATCCCTAGAAGAGTAGAGGGCATTGCTGCAGTAAAGGGGGATTAAAGTCTGTATTAATAAACTTGATTTTAGAAGAAACATTGGATGAGCAGATGTGTATGAACTTTGGGCCACACAGTGTGGTAGTCAACTGCTGAAGCCCCCAGTTAAAATACTGGTGGTTTATGTAGAAAGCTTAATTTACTGTATTTTGGAATATACCATACTCCTCTTGTCCTTCTTTTCCCAGTCCTTAGACAACATTTCTCCATTTCAACATGTTAAAAGGCACAGGTGATATGGAGTATATTTGTTCAGAAATAATAATTTTTGTTTTTATGCTCTTTTTCAAATGTAGGAAGGTTGAAAGTGAACATGGGTAACATCTACTTTAAACAGAAAAACTACCCCAAGGCAATTAAATTTTACCGTATGGCTTTAGACCAAATCTCCAATGCACACACAGAGATGAGGTAAGTTTAATTTACTTCCTGCTGTGGCATCTATATTTCGTAATACCAGGCGAATAAATAGCACATTTTTCAAAATTCTGGTTTGTTGATAGTTTTTTGTTGTGTGTTAGGATCAAGATCATGCAGAACATCGGTGTTTCTTTTATACGAATGGGCCAGTACTCGGATGCCATTACCTCCTTTGATCATATTATGAGTGAGAGCCCCAACATAAAGACCGGCTTCAACCTAATCCTCTGCTACTATGCCATTGGAGATCGTGAGAGGATGAAGAAATCTTTCCAGAAACTGATTTGTGTACCTCTTGGAATTGATGAGGAAGACAAGTATATCTCTCCAAGTGTGAGTTTAAAGGGAATATATAGCTCAGCCTTGTACTTGAAAGAAGAGAATTTTCAAAAATTTTGACCAAGATATCACAGATTTGTGGCTAACAGACTGATTAAACATTTGTACAGGATGACACTCATGCAAACTTATTGATAGAAGCCATCAAGAATGATCAGCTGCACCAAATGGAGCGAGAAAGGTATCATTTAAGATGAAACTGCAGAATATATGAATATATGAGTTCATTTGCAAAAAAATGATAAACGCTATCCTTTAAAAAAATTAGCTGCCTGTTGTGAGTTATTCCTAACTAAGTATGTTTTGTCACAAAAAATGTTCTTGTCCACCTTCAAGGCATTTCAAGTGCACAGTCTGTCTAACAAAGAACCACTTTGGATTCAGCCATGTGTGCACAATTCATACTGGTCATAAAGTGTAATATTTGGGTGTAAAAACCAAACTTTCATAGCTCACGTAGTGCACTATATAGAGAAAAGTGAGCCATTTGAGACTCAGCCTTAGGATTTTCTGAGGTCTGATCTTATAGATGTTTAATATTGCCCATTAATGGGCTGAGTTTGACATGAAATGACCATTGGAGTTATCTGCTTTTGCCAAAAAAAAACAAACAAAATTTAAATAAAAAAAGATTTTTCCATAAAGTTTAATTTTGTAAGTCACCTGTATTTTATTGATTTATTTTTACTTAATCAGAGCAACCCAACTGCAGTTTGATTAGTATAAACTGGAATGCACAAAAAAAAAAAAAACATGATTTTTGAAAATTCATTAAAATGGAGATACCTCGTTTGCAAATGAGTGTGATTATTGCAATGTAACAATAGGTGGGTGATATGACAATAACATATTACAGTACTTTAAGACATTTTCACATACATGTTAAGCATTTTTCTGGAGATTTATAAGTTGGAACAGACAGAAAACATCAGTGGTGCCACATAAAAATGCTTTTCATATAGTGCATTGCACTAAATGAAACCCAATTTGTCAGTGTTCCTTAAGTACTGATGATATCCATGATATGCTCAGAAAAGCATATTGTTCATATTATTTCATAATGATAATATGATTGATGTTATTTATAACAATAACAGTAAATGTCATCCCCCCTCCAACCTCCCAAATATAACGTTTTTCTCTTTACTGTAGGAAAGCATTAGCTGAGAAGTACATCATGACCTCAGCAAAGCTTATTGCCCCAGCCATTGAGTCCACTTTTGCAGCTGGATTTGACTGGTGGGTTTCCATTGCACATAGAATACAGAGATGTATTGCCAAATATAACATTTTACGCTTGTATTAATTCATAAGGAATTAAATAAATGCGAAATGCAAAGAGACAATAATTGCCAAATGAACAATTCAGTTGGTAATGAATCCTGATTGTAATGCCACTGTTGCAGGTGTGTAGATATGGTTAAAAGTTCACAGTATGTGGAGCTGGCGAATGATCTAGAGATCAACAAAGCAATCACCTATCTGAGACAGAAGGAATTCAACCAGGTGAGGCAAATCCTAATGCACTTCTGGCGTATTGCTTTTGACATATTTTGTGTGCTTACCTACAAAGCATGTGAATGTTTTGTTATTGGCCCTCTGGTTTCATTTTGTATTTTCATATTCCCCTTTTGTCTGTCACCTTAATGTTTCACAAATTCATGTTCCATGTTTTTCTTTGTCCATGTTCCCATCTGCTTGCCTCTTGAGGCTGAGGTATGTGTGTCCTGTCACAGCTTATACCTTTGAATGAGTGATCTTTATGTTGATTATTGTGTCTCTTTCACTGTTACTTCACTGTTGTCTTTTATGGCAGCAGTTCTCAACCTTGGTCCTAGAGTCTTCCTGCTCTGCATAAATTGCTGTTTTATTTAACCCACTGCTGTAACAGAAACACATCAAACTAATTAGCTCATTAACAAAGCTTTCGTGAGTTGAAGTAAATGTGTTACAACAGGGGAAAAACATGAAAATGTGCTGGACAGGCCTTATCAAGACAAATAGAAGGTGCAGATGTACGGTCATGGTGTCCTAAGTGCAACATTTATTTCAGAAATTCTCTCATTACATTTTAGTTTTGCCCTGTCTCTTAGGATCATGGTCTTTGAAATGTATTTTTAAAACTTTTCCCCTTAAGATTCTTGAAATATGTAAGCACAGTGCTTACAGAGTTGAATAGATAGCACAGGAGGGCTTCAGACTGAGCAGCCTTAAGAAATGCACCAAATGTCTGCTGCAGGCTGTGGAGACGCTAAAGACTTTTGAAAAGAAAGACAGCCGGGTGAAGAGCGCTGCTGCTACAAACCTTTCCTTCCTCTACTTTTTGGTGAGTATGAGTGCCAAGCTGGGTGAAATTTCAAAATTTCAGCCTAGTTAAATCCTTATTTAGAAATCCTTATCCGAGTCAGTATTGTTCATGGTGGTGTTGATAGGAAACAGACGTCCAAAGATATGACATGAAATGGGTATGAATACCCTGTTGCCTGTTTTACCATAGTTTTGAGACAAGGCTTTGTCCTTCAATGTATTGTTTAAAAGCCTTTCATGGCAGAGAGGTACATGCAGGGCATTGTAAAGCAAAATAGTACCCAAATAATTTTTTCCCATATTTACTGCTATTTTACCATTATCAGCAAACTCAGAATTCATCTGTATGTTAAGTGATTGTTTTGGATAGCAATAGCAAATAACATGGCTATATTTGCGTTTTTGACAGCCCCTGGTTTTCATTACCACTATTATAAAGAATTTAAATTAGTTTCTTTACAATGCACCATTTAACATTGAATCACTCTGAATGACTTTGTTTACATGTAAACAGTTGAATTATGCAAAAAGTTTGAAAAATCTGTGGGATTCTCTTTTAAGGCGAAAAATCATAAAAGCCGATCTCACGTTGCACATTGCATTGTATCTTGAAAGCTTAAATGTAATTTGACTGATTTTAAATTATATTTGCATACACATACAAGCACATGTAATCAGTACATGAAAATATTGTATTGCTTCTTGTGCATTTGACTTGGACATTGATTAGATTATATACACATATACAGTTATGTGCAAAAGTTTGGGTGACCCTTCACATGACATGATTTGTTAAATTTCTAAGTAAAAAGAAGTACACATCTACAGAGAACACATTTCTGCACATTTAAATGCACAATTAATGTTTAGTCATAGAATTTAAGAGACTGGGGGGAAGAATAAAAGTTATGATACATTATTTGTTTTATGTTTTATTTTTTCAGGATGATATGAGTTTATCTGAGTTCTGTAGAGGATGTGTTCAGTTATTTTCACAACAAAACATGTCATTTGACCTGGGGCACCCAGACTTTCGCAGACGACTGCATATAATAATTTTACTTACTGTTGTTGCTATTATTTATTTATTTATTTTTTTTCAGGAGAAAGACTACGATCAAGCTGACCGCTATGCAGATCTGGCCATGAATGCTGACCGCTACAACCCTGCTGCACTAATTAACAAAGGCAACACAGTATTTGTGAAGCAGGACTATGAGAAAGCAGCTGAGTTCTATAAAGAAGCTTTGCGGAATGACTCTTCCTGCACAGAGGCTCTCTATAACTTAGGTCAGCCATTAGTGATCAGGACCTGACCATTTATGCCTTTCAGTTTTTTTAGACCTCATAGGAAAATATAGAAATTTAGGAAAAATTCAAACAAATTTCTTCCTCAGACACCTGCTTTCATTGTATATCGGTCTCTGTTTTATGGCTCGCATCCTGTTGCTTAGTGCCCTGGTATATTCCTTTAGGATTGACCTATAAGAGGCTGGGACGGCTGGAAGAAGCCCTCGACTGCTTTCTGAAGCTCCATGCCATACTTAGGAACAGCGCTCAAGTCATGTATCAGCTGGCCAACCTGTATCCTTTCTCACAGTTACTCAAATCAGTAGTTCAGTAATTAATATTATTCTAAACTGAGCACAATATGAGGTAAATGGTGAATTTGTTATGTTATGTTACATTTAGATTTCATGTAATAATGAAGAAACATGAACAGACAGTAGGTTTATATTTAGTAATTTGTGCTCCTTAAGCAGCATGTAGATATGAGATGTTGGAGGATCCTCACCAGGCTATTGAATGGCTCATGCAGCTCATTAGTGTCACTCCCACTGATCCTCATGTCCTGGCCAAACTGGGAGAGTTGTACGACAACGAGGGCGATAAGTCACAAGCCTTTCAGTACTATTATGAGGCATGTCCTCTGTACTTAATAATCTTTAATAATCTTATCAGTGAATAGTGAATGTATTTGCCACATTTATATCTCATATTTAAATTTATTACATTTAATTTCCACATATTTATTGTGCACCACCCCATGTTTGTAACATTTACTGAAGTCATGTTTTTTCTTAGTCTTTTAGATATTTTCCCTCAAACATTGAGGTCATTGAATGGTTGGGAGCATATTATATTGATACACAGTTTTGTGAAAAGGCAATTCAGTACTTTGAGAGGGCAACGCTCATACAGTAAGTTAGTAGTTATCTCATTTTTGACATTGCTCTTGGATCCATGTGTGGACATAAAGAGGTGAATGATTATTTTGTAATTAAATTTATGTTAATTTGAATTCCAGGCCCAACCACGTTGTGTGGCAGCTGATGGTAGCTAGCTGCTACAGAAGGAGTGGTATGAAAATTAATATTTTTAATTAGCTAACAGTGATTTATTATTATTGTTAAAGTACGTTTTCCCCATTTTATTTTACTGTAAACAAATACAAGATATAATAATGTAGTATAACATTTATGGTCTCTTTTAGGAAATTATCAGAAAGCACTTGAGACGTATAAGGACATTCATCGGAAATTCCCAGAAAATGTAGAATGTAATGTTCACGATTTGGATGATTTCTTTTTCTTTGCTTTTCACTTTTGTATCAATTATTTAATGGCATTATTTCATGTGAGTTTTTTGTTGTTTAGGTCTTCGATTCCTTGTGAGATTATGCACAGATATGGGCTTAAAGGAGGTGCAGGATTATGCCACCAAACTGAAAAAAGTGGAAAAAATGAAGGAGATCAGAGAGCAGGTAAATTGTCTATTCATTCTGTCTTGATTACACTGGGTTTTATGATAGGATAATACTTCAGTACTGACTTTTCTAGCTAGAGAGGGAGAAAGCAAGCAAGAAACAGTGTGCCTGTATTTCAATAAGAAACAGCTGTTTCTAAATCAAGAGGGGCTCTTGGATCAGTAACTGAAGTAACTGAAGAGGCAGGAATTATTCCCTGTATCAGCCCCTTTCCTGCTGAACATTCTTTTTCTCTGTCTTATGCTCTCACTGTTTTATGCTCTTCTTGTTTGGAAACTTTGCATCAGACATAAATAAAAAAATATTGTGTGAGCTACCAAATGTTTTACTAATGGCTTGCTTTCCATGAAGCATTAAAGATTTAACTGCAAGTGTTAGAAGTCATGAGTTAAAGAAATGTTAGTTCATTAATGTCAGGCTGACATTTTTGTCTTGACTCTCTGTGGTGAATCATGCTTCCATTATTCTCTCTGGCTTATGTTACATTCAGCTCTTTGTTTTTGTCCTGCATCTTACCCATATTGTAGAGGGTGAAGTCGGGGAGAGAAAGCAGTGCTCGAGGTCGGAGAGAAGGCAGTGCCAGCAGTGGTGAGTGCACCATTCCTTATCCACACTTGTCAGTATCTAAACGACAATGTGCAGGTTTAACCATGTCTCACTTTACTCTTTGATTTTCCCCATCTGCTGACCCTGGCAATGTATTAAAAAAGGTGGTAGCCCAAACCCCATACGCACTCCACCTTACAAACCCAGTGGTATGATCATTACACCTGACTTAGTACAGCTCCTGAAGTGCTGACAATGTCAACATTAGCTGTAGTGGTTGTTTACATGGCACGATTGGTCTAGATCAAAAATAAGACATACAAGAATCCATGTATATAGAACTTTATATATCCTCTAGAATTAGTTGTAAAGAAGTAGCTGTAGTCTTCATCTAGTGCATTTGGAACTTGATGAGGGTCTTCAAAAATGATTAATTCATCATTCCCCACCTCCTGAATCTATTTTTATCCGAGATATGCTTCTGCCAGAACCCTCCCTGAAAATGGCTGTGGGGCAGTTTCACCTCAAATCATTATGAAAGTTAGTACATAAATATTCTGTTCATTCCCATTCAGTCTGTAAAGACTTTAAATGATGAATTGACAGTCCAGTACTTCCCGTTTCTTCCGTATTTTTTTTTTTTTTTTTGAAGAAGAGCACATCTTGTTCAGTATCCACGTTGGCAGACAGGGGAATGAAAACTAATCATTTTTACTGATCTTTCTCTCTAATAAGAATCAGACAGTTTTCAGAAGAGTGAATTAGACTATGTAGAATATGTTATTACAAACCCAATTCCAAAAAAGTGGAGACAGTAGTAAAAATGTAAATAATAATGGACAGGAATGATTTGCAAATTCTTTTTGACTCATATTCAATTCAGAACCATACAAAGATAAAAGATATTCAATGTTTAAAAAAAACTTTTTTCTGTATAAATAAATTTATTCTACATTTGATGCCTGCGACATGTTAGAAGAAAGTTGGAACAGGGGCATGTTTGTCACTGGGTTATTTGCATAGAGATGGACTGATGACAGTGTTTTTGGGGCTGATACCAATCGCAGGCTGCCTTTCAGCAGGATCAGTCAATACTGATTGAGGCTGGGGCTGGATGCCACATTTAAACGCACAGTAAGCAACTCTGAGTGCTCCTTCAGAAGCTTTCATGGATGTGCATCGCGAAGGCAAACACTTTTTTTAGATCTTCATGGCTGTAAAACCCGTTGCAAACGTTGTACCGATAAACACCACAATATAAAGGTGGAGTGAACAACGACACCGTAAGTAATGTAACTAACTAATGTTAGCTATGTTGCAATTCAGCAAACTGTTGCTACAATTGCTGCTTTTGCTGCCATCTTTTTTTTTATCCTGCAGACCTACATTTTCCCATCCAGTTCTGACCTATTGATACTGTGAAACCAGTTAGTTATCCACCTTTCAAGCAGAAATATAGCAACCTCCTCATCCCTTTTCATGCCTTTCAGCTCTCAATGAAATGCAAGTCAGTTTCTTTTTCGCCAGCTTCTTGTTTTGTATTTTTTTCGTTTCACCTTACATGGTGCAGCAGTTACATTCTGGCACCTCGGGCTAGCGTAAGCATCACGTTACCTTTTTAATCTCGTTACCTCTGGAAAGTTCCAAAACAGGTGTTTTTGATAATTCCTCAACTTCCCAGTCTTACAATTCCCACAGTCCCAACTTTTTTTGGAATGTGTTGCAGGCATCAAATTTGGAATTAGTGTACATTTGCAAGTTGAAAAGGTAAAATACTAATTTCTTTGTGGTGTTTTCAGTTAAATACTTGTAAAAGACAAATCACTGCTTTCTTTTTTTTTTTTCATTTTACCTGTTGTCACACTTTTTTTGGAACTGGGTTTGTAGACACTGGGAAATTTAAATTTTATCATTTTTCACTCCACATGGGACATCAGATATGAATATCAGAGCAGGTGAGCAACACATTTCCAACACATTTGAGTGATGCATTAAATATTTTAACTGAAAGTTTTAGATAAACATCCAGTAATTCAGTATTGGCAGGCTCTCAGACATCAGACCCTTTATGCTATATCTAGCATCATACTTTAACTTACAGTGTAAGTGTATCTTCTGTTATTGTATTATTCCTGCACTCTGTGCCGGTATGTTAGGAAGCAGCTCAAGCCCTATCCAGACACCCCCAAAGAAGCCAAATGGTATGACTCTCCTTCTCATAATGGAACGGAGTAGAGATGCTATGATGCTCATGGAAGGGAATTTATACATCACCCTTAGCCTGTTTCTTAGAAGGATTATTGTGAGTGGGAAAAGGTGATTGGTTTGATTTTATGATGACCAGCATATAAAACCAATACTTATCCTCCAGGAGCACCACAGCAAATAAATAGTAGTATAACCTTAATGTAACTTTGGTGACCATGCAGGAATGTAATCGAGTGTGTGTCATTGTGTAGAGTGTGTACAAAAAGACTGCAGAGAGATATGTTTTCCCAAACAGCTTGGTAGTAGAGTAGTGTGTGTTACACACATGTACACTCACAGAGCAAAATGTATTACATTTGTTCATGTAGTCATTATCTGAGAGGGGCAAATGAAAGACATTTTGTGTAAACAGATACATCATTAATGTTTTTGATAGGCCTGCTTTTACCTTAGTTATGAATATCACAGGAGTTGGAAAGCACACAAGTGATGCAGTGAAGCCAGAAACTAGCTTTCACAAGTTGTTGTTGTTTTTTTTTTTAGATCACATTTCATTTTCCATGTACAGCTTTTCTTGAGCAGATAATTAAGAGAATATTAAAACGTTTAATTCCAGTGATTACATACAATATAAACATAGAGAAACCACTTGGAGATTTTTAAATGCAGATGTTTATATTGTTTTGTTGGTTATAGCACTGACTATTCTTCTGACATTAAATTGTTTCTGCTTTAAAGTGATCGCAGATTCTAAAGTGAGAGAACACATTGTGCACCTAAGCATCACTTGTGCATTACTTTGTACTGATATCTATATATCCTTCCAATCTTATTGTCTTTTAAAAGTTTTTTCCCATCTTTCATTCATCTCTATGTGCTCTGAACATGGCTGTGAACTTCCCAGGGAGCATCTCAAGCCCCATTAATACTCCACCTATGAAAAGCCGTGGTATGAATACACCTGTAGCAAACAGAAAAGAGCTTAGAAAGAGTCTAAATGTTTTTTTGCAGCAAGTGTAGCAGGTTCAGTGACCGATAATTACAAAAAGAGGATTTGTATGACTTAACCCCTTAAACCCTATGGGCCTGTATGTGGGCCTACATTTTGCTCTCTCATTCATAACCACAAAACATACATATTTGTTTTATTGTAGTTGTCAAATCATAGTAGTTACAGAATAATAAGCCTTAGGATTAATAGCTGAATAATAAGCCTAGGGTTCAAGGGGTTAAACCTGCCTAGTTGGTTGAGCATGTAGTACCTAGGGCACTTTACCATCCTCAGAATCTCTATGCAGACTTTTTCCCTATTGCCTTTCTATACTTATCCTCTATGTATCCTCTCCCTGTTTACATACTCTCCATTTGGCCCGCAGTCTCTCACTCTGAGACGAACCGCAGCCCTGCACTGGAGCGGGCTAGAGGTATGTGCTGTGCTGCACATTGTGCACTGAGCTTCCCACTCACTGAAAAGAAGCAATCCATGGCACAGTGCATACAAATAAACTAAAGCTTCTTAACCCACCCTGTCAAAACGTGCTCTGAAAAGCTTGAAGTGAAATAAAGCATAAACATCATCTCAGAGGCATGGCCTAGTCTAGCTTTTGTTATGACAGTACCCATAAACTCAATCATGTCAAAATGAGATGCAGACATGATTTTCAGCTGCTGCCAGAATGAAAAAATGTGTGAAACACTTGTTTGCCTAGACGCTTAAGCTAATGTTTACACAAAACTGAGTGCAGCTGCGTCCTGTATAAGGTAACTGTATAACTGAAATCTGCAACAAAAATTCAATTCATTGGTTAATATCTTGTTGTGAACACTAATTGCCCATTTTATCAGCTTCCCTTCACAAACAGGAGCACTTTGTAGTTCTGCAATTACAGGCTGGAGTCCATCTGTGTCTCTGCATACTTTGTTAGCATCATCACATCCTGTACTTCAAAGGTCAGGACCCCCACAAGACCACCACAGAGCAGGTATTACTTGGGTGGTGGATCATTTTCAGCACTGCAGTGACACTGCACATCTATGGTAAGGGGGGTTGATAAAGTGGACAGTGAGTGTAGAAACAAGGAGTTGTTCTTAATAAAGTGCTCAGTGAGTGTATATTTTCATTTTAAAAGACTATGAATATTCAAACAGTGTGATTTACAGAATTGTAGTTGGAAGATACTGATCATAACAGGTGACAAGAACTTGATTTAGGGAAAAAAGCTGTCCGATTATTTTTGGAATGTTCACTGTGCAGTGGGGAGATCAGATTTTTTGTTTTACTACTCTCCATGTTTTTATTGTTTTGGGGACTTTTGAAGGTTCCCATGGTTACCTGGCTACTAGATGGTGGGTCTAGTCTCACATCTGTCCACTGTGTTCTGGTAGTTTCATTATAGTGCAGCCAAGAGGTGAAATACAGCTGCATGACAAACTTTACGATGTTGCCTCATGAATTCCATAAAAACACAGAACCCACACTGGACATTGTTCATAGGCTTGTCATAATACATTAAGGGAGATATCTTTGTTGTATAACTACATGTGCCCAGCAGTAGAAATTGAAGCTGCTGCATTCCTGGACATGCATGCTTGATTCTATTATCATTGTAGATCGAACTATTTTCTTGTGATTTAGTTTAAGCTGGAGTTATATAAACAAAATCTTGAATACTTCTTCAGACTCATGTATTCCCATTCTAAAATGATCTAAAATTGAAAATGGTCATGCTTCCAACATCATTGTCTGTGGTTGTGCTTCTCAGACAGTGGACAGAGCAGTCATGGTGCCAGTGCCAAGGGTGAGCGGCTGAGTGTGAAGCTGAGGTCACTTCCAGGATCCAATGAACCATATGAAGCAAGTTCCCAAAGAGATTTAGGTGAGCAGCAGCATTTTTAGAGCCTCTAACCAGTATTAGTGTAGTGTTCCTAATAAATGGCTCGGTGAGTATGTTCTGAATTGATTTGGTATGTTCTGAATCCGGCATGTTCTGAATTTATTGGTTTTGTGATTTCATTAAAACCAACACAATTACATATATCCATCTATATAAGGCATGGTTCAGCTACTTTTTGAATGCAGCACAATACAGAATAGAGGTCATTTACATATAAAGGCACAGTAACAAAAAACAGCCTGGTTAAATCTAAAAGATAAAGAGTGGTTGTCATGTTTAGATGAATTACACACAAATATAAATCTACTGAATGCATGAAAATGAAGGAAAAGAGACTTTCATGTCATCTTAAATATACAGTTTGTGCAATAAAATCCTAATCAACTAAGATAAACATTGTACTCCACCTCTACACGAGTAGGGCCTCTCTTTGCTCTCAGAACAGCCTTAATTCTTTGTGACATGGTTTCCACAAGATGTTGGAAACATTCCTTTATTATCATGCTGGAAGTAGCCAATAGAAGATGGGTACATTGTGGCCATGAAGGGATGCACATTGTCAGTAGCAATAGTCAAATAGGCCATGGCTTTCAAGCAGTGATTTATTGGTATTAACGGGCTCAAATCGTGCCAAGAAAACATTTCCCACACCATTACACCAACTCCACCAGCCTGAACTGCTAACACACTACTGGGTCCCAGGAGTCATGCTGTTGGTACCTAATTCTGACCCTACACTGGAATAAAGGTTCTGTGCAGGTACATTTTTCATTCATCAAGGTACAAACAGTGTAAATGTTCCCTGTACAACAGGGGTGTTAAGGTCCAACTGTGTACCGTAAAAAAGTTTTTCCAGGTGAAAAGTACGTATTTGTTTCTTTTCGTAACCTAATGTTTTAAAACATAACAATAAAATAAAAAGCCTGGATATGAGACAGAGTGTGTGGGGTCAATACTTAGAAAATATAATTTTAATGGATTATGATACAATAATTTGCCCTTGAGGGTACCACCCCAGTGACATGAGGGGTACTGCCCCAGTCACAGTTTTGTACCTTTATTTCTGAGAGTGTACCATCTGTGTGCCTTAGCAGAAACTGAGATTCATTAGACCAGGCTATGTTGTGCATCACAAGATGCTTTTTTGCTTACCACAGTGGTATTGAGTGGTCTGAGCTATGGTAGCCTTTCTGCCAGATTGAACCAGTCTAGCCATTCTCTGTTGACCTCTCTCATCAACAAGGCATTTCCATCCACAGAACTGCCACTCACTGGATGATTTTTCTTTATTGCACCATTCTAAGTTGTTCCAAATAAAGTGCTCAGTGATTGGCTGTATTCGAAATGGCATACTGTGTACTATACACTGCATACTGCATCAGTACTGAATACTGCATGCTACTCTTCATCAGTAATATAATGGATAGTATCCAGTATGAGACACAAGCCGTGTGCTGTACTACAGGGGAGGGTCACGACTATCCTGCCAGCTTTAGGGGCTGAGCCAATCAGACTATTTCACGACCCGCCCCATTTTCTTGATCTTTCTAATCACTGCTTAGCAACCGTTGCTAGCAGCTTTTCAGCGTGTACATTCGTTTTTTGGTCAAGAGAAGAGTCTGTATGACTTTTAAAAGACACCCCATATCATGACAGAATGGTGGGTTTAGTTTTCTACCCATCTCTAAAGCCACAAATAAACTCTAAAAAATGTCAGCTTTGGATTGGTCTGTCTAGTAAACGCTTTTTTTAACCGTTTGCGAGTCATTTCAATTTCATTACACTCATAGTTGGTAATATGACCTAGGTTGACTAAATAATGAGGTGTGACTCCACACATGAGCCTGAAAAACGGATACTGAGTGGACTGTTCCGCTGAGAACAACTTTAGCTAGTCAGTTACTGTTTTAATCACTTTATCTATGTAGTAAGCTAACTTTATTTAACAGAAAAAGTAAGCAAACCCACCTCAAGATCAGCAGCGAAAAAGGCTGGTGTTGCTTCAGTGTTGCACTGAGTGTAGCTGCATTTGGACAAATTTATTTTATTTTGCCATTATTGATGTACAGAAATGCTGAATCCAGGGCTATTAAAATATTCAGGTGGTTGCGCCTGTGGTTACATCTTCTTGGAACGGCCGCGTTGCATTTCGGGATGCAGTGTATCACCATAATAGCTCTGTCTGCATACTGGAATATTTGGTTGGATTAGTACGTCATCCGGGTATCTTTGCCGTACTGGGGACATTCATGTTGGTCACATACTGCTTACTACTTGGGGCAGAGTCAGTATGTGAGCAGTATGTAGTGGGCTATTTTGAACACAGTGTATATAGACTGGGAGATGAGTGGAGGCGTTTTGAAACTTTAACAGTGTTTACACACCATCAGACTTTTGTATTTCATGCTATAAAATGCGTGATAACATGAACGGTTTCTATCGCTCTATTTAAGAATAAATGTTGACAGGGTGCCAACATTGTGTAGGGATCAAATAGCCATGCTACTACCTCCAATATGCTAACTCATTTGTGAAGACATCGCCTAAATGTGTCAGTTGCAGGAGCAAGGAGAGAACACGAAGCTAAAGTTACACGAAGCTTCTTGTTAGTGCTAATTCTGAATTAGTGCTGATTCTGAACAGGTGAAACAAATAACTTGCTCTATGGTGATGAGAAGAGCTACCTATTTGCCCATCACTACTCAGTTGTAGAGTTTGCTGGGAGTGATTGAGCCATGTTAGAAAATCCCTTCTCACACTAATTTCAACTACACTTTATATAGAAACACAAGATCACAGATCAGATTGTAAATGAACTTGTAATATCGGGTCATTTAATATTGAGATGTAGCCTTATAGTTTACATTTTGTTTATTATATAAATATTGCACGTTTATATTCTTTCAAAAAAAATCTTTATATCTTCTAAGAAAATGACACATACTAGCTACCCCTTCAGCAAGCGCTGTTATCCTTTAGAGCAGGGGTGCAAAATCCAGGTCCTGGAGATCTACCACCCTGCAGAGTTTACATTCAACCCTAATCTAACACACCTGATCCAGGTGGTGAAGGCCTTCTAAACATTAGAGCAAATTGTGTTGGAGCTGAACTGTGAGGAATGGTAGATCTTCAAGATCAGGATTGGGCACCCCTGTTTATAGAAGCAACAGTGGAAATTAAATGTTAAACATTTCTAATTCTGTATTAAAAATGTATTTTGATGCAAGAACAATACGTATCTTATCATGAAATTTGTGTATTGTTACACCCCTAGATTTTACAAGTGCTGTACTGTTCAGTCATTTCATATCCCAGCTGTCTATAAATTGTCTGTCTTGTCATAAAGGATACGAGTTGTCCTGTAGTCACAGCTTTGTTTGCTGTGAGAGCCTGTCACAGTGCTGATTCTGACCCGAGCGTGACACATTCCTTGTTACAATGTCACATTTTACAAATCGTGTCGTTCTGTTAACATGTGTCTGCAAGTTTTTCACAGGTTAGGTGTGATGTGGAAAAACACCTCACTCCAGAGCAGTGTTGGTCTTTGTTAAATGGTACAAAAAGACTCTTCTGTCATTATCTTTTCAGATGCTTCTTATGTTGATCCCTTGGGACCGCAGATGGAGAGACCAAAGACTGCAGCGAAGAAGCGCACAGAGGAGGACGAGTTTGCAGATGAAGAGCTGGGAGATGACTTACTGCCAGAGTGATTGCTCTTTTTTATTGAATTCTCTCAACATTCCATACACTTTATTTCTATGGTAAATCTGTAAGTGTAATATAAGCAGCTCTTATGAGGCCAGAATCTGACAGGGAGCATTTGTGCTTCCAGCTCACCTGAACACACTGTTGCCTGATACAGATTCCATATGTAGCTCTGGGGTATTTTATTCATATGATTTCACATGGAAATGTTTTTCCATGTGTGGAACACCCACAGACGTATTGCCTATTTGAAAAACTACAAAAAATACAATATACTTTAATATTTAAACACACCACACACACTCTAGTGTACTATATACTGTAATATACCACTGTATTTTAAATAAATGCTATACAGTTGTATTCTTCCTCTGTCTTCATTTATTTTGCTTTGTGTTATTAAGCATTTGAAACGTGAATGTTTTGATTCACAAGATTAAAGTTTGATTATGTTAGTGCACACCCCGTTTTCTCAATGTGTTTGTGAACAGACACTAACCAAGAGGATCCAGGATTCTCCGTCACTCTCTAAACTTTCCCTTAAATACTTGGCCTGATCATCGCAGATGACGCCACCCACACAAACTCACAGGAGTGTGGGGAATTTTCCCACAGCCATACGAGCACAGGCTTTGGAAAAGGACACTCCATACAGCATTAATTCAGAAATTAACAAAGTATCTAATGCAGGCTACCGACCCACAGGCAGACGAGCGAAGTAAAAGCTTTCTGCAACATCTGGAGGAGAAGACCTTGCGTGAGTTGCGTTAAGTATCGCTTACAGCAGCCCAGCCTCGATTCCTGCTAGCCGTTAGTGAGAGGTTTTCATCTGGGACTCTGAGTGAATATGCGCGCTGGCCGCTTCGCCTCGCTGTCGCTGTTGCTGCTGGTGTTGGTGTGGAGCGCGGAGGGACTGAAGGGGCTGAAGGTGATGAAGGTGAGGAGGAGAGCGTGGAGGACGCGGCCGTGCGCTGATCTGCCCGAGGAGCTTCTGGAGCAGATGTTTGGACGCATGTCGGTGGGGGTCCTGAGCGCTTTCAGTCACACACTGCAGCTCGTCCCGGGTCCTCAGAACCTGAGCTGCCCTTCAGCGGCACGCCGAAGTCCTAACGGAGCCTCGCGCGCTCCCGTCAATCTCCTCAGCCTTTCACCGTGGGCGTACAGGTACTACGCAGACATGAAAATACACTGCATGTCCAAAAGTATCTAGACACCCCTTTCTAATAAGATCAGCTACTTTAAGGTGCGCCGGTTGCTGCAGTAGTTGACAGAGGCGATCAATTGCGCACACGGCTTGAAGACCTGTGGGAAGAATGGGACACTGCATCAGCCTAAGGTCACCGTGCTCAATCCCAATTGTCAGCTAGATAAAGCCCCTCAGCACTGTGGAGCAGTGGAACTGTGTTCTCTGGTGTGATGGAGCACCACTGAATAGCTCTGGGATGAGTTGGAGAGGCGTTTGTGATCCAACAGTCAGTATCAATATCTAACCTTACTAATGTGCTTGTGGCTAAATGCAATCAGATCCTCACAGCAATGTTCCAACACCTAGTGTTAAGCCTTCTTAGAAGAGTAGAGGCTGTTGCTGCAGCCAAGGGGGCATGATAGTAATGCTATTGATTTCAAACAAAACATAGGTTGAAGAGGTGTCTACAAACTTTTGGTCATATAGTGTACTTTCCCTTCAGCATTCCTATAATGGCCTGTCCAAATCACTTTATTACAGGTTGGATTCAGGTATTTTAGGCCATCAGGTAATATAAAACTTTCTATTCCACTTTCAGATGACAGACTACCAAAAGCCTACCAAAGTCATTTTAGTGATAAACTAAGGGAGGAAAAAAGGTTTTATTGTTCAGCATCTGTATCAGGGGTATTCGGTTCTGGTCCTGGGGGGCTGGAGTCTAGCATAGTTTAGTAATTTCTCTGCTCAAACACACCTGGACCTAATTCCCAAAATCATCTTACTGTTAAGATTATATTAACTGGTAGAGAGAGTGTTCAGTATGATGCTCGCTCTTCTATTTAAAAATTTCTTTGAGCTAAGTGCCTTTTGGGAGACCCAGCTGTGGTGAGTCACAAATGAGCTGAATCAGCTATCTACAAGCTATCTACAATTGTATCCACAATTGTATCCAGTGTATCTTTGTCAATAATGTCGAAGTACTTTGCACGTCTCTCAGCTCCGTAGTGCAGGGAAGTAGTGCTGATCAGTTTGAGGACTGAAACCAACTAATTAAACTAGAGGAATCAGGTGTGCTCCAGCAACTATTTCCTGTACTGGACACATAGTGCTATACAAAATGATTCTGGTGTTTTACCACAACACATTTCATTTCATTTGATCTAATGTCCTAGATTCCCTGAATCCAGCCAAGTCACAGAACTGTATTTAGTAGAAGGTGATTAAATTCCATTTTCTTTGATTGGAGGATCAACCATGACCCAGCGAGGTATCCCCGGTTTCTCCCAGAGGCCTACTGTCTGTGTAGGGGTTGCCTGACTGGTCCGAACGGTGAAGAGAGTGAGCAGTTCCGCAGTGTGCCAGTCTACATTCCCACAGCAGTTCTGAGGCGAACAGGCTCCTGTTTGGGGGGACGACACTCCTACATCGAGAGCTACGTGTCTGTGCCAGTGGGTTGCACCTGTGTGCCAGCACTGCAAGACACACACGGCCTCAGCAGTAAACAGAGCAAGGCCAAGAAACGGACAAACTGAAATGACTAAACCAATAAAGCCTGTGATGCTTCTAGGCCAAACATCTAAAGTAATATTTTGCAACTTCTATCCTGGAAGCCCCTACAGTGTTTTCCCAACTCCAGACACACAGGATTCAGTCCAAGAACTAGATCATTAAGTGAATAATGTGGCTTTAAACTGTGCAGAGCATGTGGTCTCCTGTGGGATACCCTTGTTCAGTTGCGATCTAATCTATTTGAACATTCCTAGTATTGTGCTGCTAAAGAATTTATATAGTGTTTTATCCTTACAGGATGAAGGTAAGCTCATTCTTGATTTATATGATTTAATTATTGCATAAAAAGCAAAAATGCAGTAGCAATTTACATTTTTTTTTCGCAGTGATGGCCTAAATATTATCTGTATTATGTATAATAACTTTATTTGCTTGCATACAGTGTAGACTGTTTACAAAAGCCATTTTTAAAAAATATGTACAAGTTATGAATAACCAATAAAAACAAAAGCAGCTCTATATAGTTTGGAAGATAAATCATTAAAAAAAGATATGATATTCCAGACAAAATCATCAATTGCAAATAACTGACCACTGAATTTGTCTGCATGCTGTTCATTCCACATGTATAAATTGACTCTGCAATCAGATCTTAAATGGTTTAAGGTCCTATTCCAAACCTACTCCTTAGGAGAGGAGGCTTGACGCATAGTTAACATAGCATCGGAACTCATTGGCAAGGTTGTGACTGTGTTTTGGTAGATAACTGCATATCTTCAAGCCCATGAGTTTCCCTGCATGTTCCTCCATGATAGCTCCTGAAATCAGACAAACACAAAGCATGAATCAGACAATGAATTTTCTGACTTTATGCGAGTCTTTAGAATTCACTATATCTAAACTTGCCACTTTTTCCAATCTTCACACAAATAACACATCACAGAAATTTGGTTTCAAAATGTCAAGGTACCATTTTTCCAAGACATTAAGTTAATAGCAATAATGAAATATGAAAATATGGATTTTTTTTTGTTGCGTATTGTGGTTTCCACCAACCTGTACAAAGCAGGATTTTGCCCTTGGTCAAGTATTTCACAG
>JAILXH010222116.1:18107-28372 GCA_023558415.1 Piaractus mesopotamicus
CATTATTTCACTGAATGGCTGACTCACAGTCTTCCAGTTGCTGAGGCAGTGAAGAAGAACGTGGCCTTTGGCATCCACACTGCTGCTCCTGCTGTTAATCACCATGGAGGGGGCGGGGCAGACGTAGCACCGTGGCGGGTTCTGAGGGTGGGTCTCGTGGATCCAGATGCACACTGGGATGTTGTATTTGTTACCTTGGAAACCAATAATATCACATTTCCTGAGCTGTGTCACATATGGTGTTGGAGAAACGTGCTGTTTCTTGTGGGCACTGTAATTACCTTCATACGCAATAGGGACGGTGCCACGCAAATGAACCAGCTTCTTCCTGTCATTGTTCGGATAATCTGTACAGGCAAAAAGAACCCAACGTTACTACATTAGGCCTGCAAGTATTAGCTACTATTGGACGATACATACAGGTACACTGGTATTGGGGTCACACAACAATACTGATTTTGTTTCAGAGATATTGGTTGATACTAGGCATTACATCCATGATAACTGTATAAAAACTGTTACAGTCTAATTAAAACAAGTAGATTAAGACATTCTTTTGGCAGCACTCAGTCTTAAGCATTGTCTTAAGCAAAACGATGAGTTACAGACAACCTGAAGTGGCAGATATTGTAGAATGCCCATCATTCTTGTAATATTAGCGTCAAAATAAACAAAATGTCATTACTGAAAAAAAAAAAAATTTCTTTGAGAGTCAAACAGGTCTTTGACATTAATCTACACACATATCTCTCTTGAAATACATTCATTTGTGTAAGCAAAGTGCGTTCTTTATTTACAGTTACCTTAGATGACCAATTTTTGGTTTTGAGGTGGCCAATAGCTGGGGTCTCTATAGTCATACGAGACATGAGGTCATTTGGACAGATTGCAATACACTACAGCAAGCATACGGCTACTGTTTAGCTGCACCATAACAGAAGAAACTGCTTGCTGTACATGTAGAATTGAATGATGACAGAGCTGTGCAAGGCACAGTGAGTGATCAGCAGAAGGCATAATTGCTCGAAAAATCAGTGAATTGAAAAATAGTTGGTGAAAAATCATTTGTCAGTTGCAACCAAAAATTAGACATTCAAAACATCAAACACATTATTAAAACCACTTATGCTCTTAGGCATATTTCGGTTTTTCCATCTGAATTTAAATGCCCAAATCGTAAGACAAATTACTCAGTAACTGCATGAAATGACTGTAAATTTTGGGGTTTTTTTTGTAAAAGTTCCCCTCAAATTAACAGAAAATGTGTTTTATGATCACAAACATAATGCCATATGCTTACAATTTACTGCTGAAAGCCAAAAATCTTAGATGCTCTTTGTATTTTTTTAAAAAAAGCAATTTTTACAGAGCATATCACTGAAGAGACGCCATCTGAGATCCAGTTTCTAGCTCAGATTTGTGGAAAATGGGTCAACTTAGAATAAAAAAAAAGTTGTTCAAAAGAGTTCAGCTTCTTTTATTATAAAGTTTTAAAATTACATTACCCATCTATATGACTGGAAAGAAGACAATTACAGCTCTCATATGACACCCACCTTTTGAATGCAGCTCATAAAATATGAAAGTTATGAAGTAAAGAATATCACAAAGTGCGTTTTGGAACCACCGGTGGTCCCAAGGAGTCTAAGAGGTTAAATAGTCCTTCTTAAAAATGCTGTGCTGGATGCACAGAGGAAGAAATGAAGACTACAATTACACAAAAGCCATAAAATCCAAACTTACAGTAATAGTCCACATGCAGCTGCAGATCTGGAAAAGCTGATGTGACCTCCCTGACATCAGCCAGGACTTCCGCTGGGAAGCAATAGTTACACTGTTGACAAAGACCAACATCATCAGAAAACTTGAAGAGAAAACAAGCAGACAAGCAAGCAAACAAGTTACAAAGCCACAAAACCGGTCGCTTCCTGGGTGAAACCACTCTGATCAGCCTCAAACGTTTTCTGTGACACCTCGGTCAAACTGTGACATGGGCCTGTGCTTGACGAAGAAAAGAAATTGCTTTCAGTTTTCTCTGCAGATTGTGTCAATGAGAGGTTCAAAGTTCTGCTCGTCCATCACGTTTTAGTGAGATTTTAGTCACAGCTAAGAAAGCTTTAAAAGTGGTACTTACACGAAAAAGTGACGGTTTGTGTCCATAATGTCCACATGAATTAAATATATTGCATCAATAAAAACACTGCAAGTAAACAGAGAGACAATCTCTGTTGCTGGAATATATATTTTTGTGGAAATGATCTACACATTGGTATCAAGCAAAGTCGAGTGACTTTATCCAGTCATTTCCATAAGCCACACCACAAACTACCTACTATTTCCTGAAAAACTTTAGATGTTACATGTCCGAATGTTTGTACAAGTCTGCTCATCCAGCTTTCTTCTGAAATTAAGGGTATTAGCTGTGAGTAGGCCAAGGCTTTACACTAGATGTTGAAACATTGCTGCGAGGAGTTGATTGCATTCTGCCCCAAGAGCATTAGTGAGGTTAGGTACTGATGTTGGATTACATCTGGATCACAAAAGTCACTACAACTCATCCCAAAGGTACTCAAAGGTGCTCCATCACTCCAGAGAACACATTTCAGCATTCTCAACATGATAAATGACAGCAATTTTAAGATATTCATATCGCTGTTATGGGGAGAAAACCTTGTATCTCCATCTTTGTCATTTTTCAGTTTTTGACATAATTTGAAAATACCTGTTGCCCTTTACATAGTATGTAAATTCCATGATGAATGGATTAAAAGAAATGACCCGCAGTGACTTGGAAAAAAAGTCTGGTTCCATTGACTTACATTAAAAGTTAAGTAGGTTTTTTCCTTCTCCTGTAAAGTTACCATTTTTGAGATATGAGGTTTTGTTCCGACAACAGCGATATGTGTTTATTAAAAGTCTACTCGGGCCTATAACTAGCATTTAATCTTATCTGTCATGTTACGTAATATTGTGCAGCATAGACACTGGATCCTTCAGCCTCATCAGTTTGAGAGAATTCACGATTATTGTATTTGCGTGCATTATTGTCTCCTCACTACATTACCCGGCATGCATTATGAATGTCATCAAATCATTTGGAAACCTCCACCACAGTGATAAAAAAAAAATCCACTGATGTGGAGGCTAATAAAGGCAGACGTGGTTTTCTTAACGTTATCTGCCTTCCTTCAACATTAGCCAACCAGCTGGGGGGACAAATCTAACAGCCTGCTCCTTCGAATATTTACAGGACCCCTAAAGTGCCATTCTGCGTTCCCTCGCAGGCGTTTTGCAGTCCTTTGAAAAATCCACTGCATTTCCTTTTGCAAAGGAATACTAAATTATTGCGAGGGAACACAATGATTTACTTCTGTCATTACTTTTTTTTAACCACGGCCCCCTAGAGGCTCCCACCTTCAAAATGCATCATCAGAGGAGGGTTTTCCAAGTCTTTAACCAGAAAATCGCCCTCTTAAGACTATTGTGCCACTTCTGTTCGAGGCGAGTAGGCATGTTTACAACAGATCTAGCCATTTTACTTTTTTAATATTGGCCAGAGTGCCCCTTTAAGACCACATAGGACCTTCATTCACACAGAGAGATATCAAGCACTGATGAGGAGCTTCGCCGTCTCAAATGGAGACATCGCCAACTAGTTAAGCTATTAGTATTCCTGTCAGACGGTTAAACACACAACAAGCCTCAGCCTCTCGGGCTAGTTACCAGTTTCCGTTCTGAATAGCCAATTATTTACGAGGCTAAAGTTGGCTTACTGTTCCCCAGCTTCTAATTTAAATTTGCCTGTTCCACCTTAAATGGTGCCCCAAGCGCCAGACTATAACTGCTGCACCACTTAAGGTGGAACGGGACAATTCGAACAAGAACCTGGCGAATAGGAAGCCAACTTCAGCCTCGTCAGTCAGCTATTTGACAACCATACCGTTTGTTTTACAGCTAACCTTGCCCTCCAAAACCACTGCTCGTCTGTCTAGTAAGTCGTCCTTTTCTGAAGCCATCAAGCTAAGCTGCTACAACCTTGTGAACCAAACTAGCTAGCCGGGTTAGCCGCTTAGCTAAGCCAGCTAACGTAAACATTACGCGAAAACCTACCTCCGCTAGTGTTTTATACTCCAAATCAGATGTCACTCGCGACATAACAGTGGCTGATATTGCCCTCGAACCCCTTCGGAAAACAAGCTGACAGCGTGCTAGTGTGCTGTTTGCCGTCAAGTGCAATCGGAGAGTAGTTTCATGTCCACAAGTTCTGTCATAGCTCAAAGTTTACATGCCAAAGAGAGAGTTTCGGTTTTCTTTCGGCCGTCGTCGTCATTAGCCGTGGTTTCGTCAGTGTGTGAGATCTACAAATCATACACATGGCTAACTCAGTACTGCACGGTAGGGACGGATGATTACAAGATCATCGAAACTGCGTGGTTGCCAGAGAAACCGGTGTTACCTTGTCGAAATGTCCTACTGCAGCCGTATTTATAGGTAGCTAGTGCTCCACTTATAACTGTAGATAGGATATTTTGATAGCCTAAACCACCTTACCAGAGAATGCTACCAGCAGCAGAACTACAGGTAGGATATTTTGAGAGCATAAATCTCCTTATTGGAACTTGTTACGAGCATTGAAATAATTATTAGAATATTTTGACAGCCTTAATCACCTAATCAGGGGATTAGTAGTAATATAAAGAGTCTCTACTGACAACATAAAAAACAAGAAAACGTTTCAAACTCCTGCTACAAAAAACACAAATTTATACACAGGTTTTGAAAAATCGGTAGAATTCCCCTTTAACTTCCATTGCTTCTGGCCAGCAAAATTAGCATACGTTGTGTTTTGGATGTTGGTTTGCCGGTCAGCAGCAATGGACGTTAAAGGGGGATTTTTTCAGTGAGATGTAAACAAAGTCATTCAGAGTGTTTTGATGTAAAACTTAGATTTCTTTACAGAGGTGGTGATTGGACCCAGTGGTTGTGTTGTCTACAGTGCAAAATTGCCATTTTATTTACTCTCCGAAACTAGCTAACCAACACATATCTGTTGAGTTTTTTTTATATGTGATGTTGTTTGTGATAAAATAGTAGTAAATCTGGAAAAATTATCGTTGGCAGCTATTTTCCCTCACAATGCCCTACATGTACAGGCATAAATGGCTTTTAAAAACGCATGTTATAGGCCAAACTTTAGTAAAACAATTCCTCAGACATCAGGCAGCGTACTCTTAACCACTTCATGTAATACATTTTTGTAAGGGAGGCATTAAACTCTTTAGACGTCTGGTTCCTATTACCACCACTGTGAACAATTCCGACTCGATAAGTTTCTCTAGAACAGAGCGTTTCACATCGAACTGCTCTGAATGACTTTGTTTCCATCTTAACCATTTAATTATGCACACGTATTGGAAATCTGTTCCACTGAGTTCCACTTTAATATGCTGATCACCAGCAAAACCAGCCTATATTGTGTTTTGGTGTTATGCTGGTATGCTGGTCAACCATCATGACCATGCTGGGTGACCAGCTTAACTAGCACCCAACCAGAATAAACCAACTGAGACCAGCATGAAATTGACAGAGACATTAGGTCATTCCACTATACTAATGATATGCGCATGACTGCTCAATAGGTCGGACAAATTGTTAGAACAACTGAGGTGCATCCCAAACCGCACCTGGATTTTACCTAGAATGCTTAAGCTGATACGTACTTGTGTTCTAACTTGAATACTTACTTAGAACTTGTGTTCTAATCAAACTGCTTAGAACTTTTAGAGGCGTTAAACACTAACATGCGTAAGAAGTGTGTTGAATTCTGGCCAGCATTGCTAGTGTGCTCCAAATGTTTATTGTGCCAGATTCTGAGTTGCCCTTTTGGTTGAGATTCTACACTTGACTGGACATTTTGTTCTTAGTATTACATTCCATCATCTGTCTAAGAAGCTAGTAGTTGGTCAAGGCTGAAGTAGTAAAAGCTTGAAGAAGTTTTGTCACTTGAATTGGTGATGTACCTCGGACAAACAGTGAAGCAGTTTCAGGGTTATTTAGGGAAAAAAAACACATCAGCTCAGGAAAGCTTGAACTGAATCAGGTGTGTTAGACCAAGGAAAGCACTAAAATCTCCAGTGCAGTGGTCTCCCAGGACCGAGATTAGCTCTGTCCCAAATGGCACACTTGCGGTTCTCATTTGCTGCTCACTGGTGCCTTCTGTCTGCTCTTAGTACGGACTTGAGCAAGGACCACATCATGCGGACCTAGCAGCGGTCTCTTCCCCAAAATTCCTTGAGATACAAGGACCAATCAGAGTGGATGGTTTTGTTTACAGCTGTCTGATCAACGTAGTAGTGGTGTTTCAGTACACCTCAGTGAGCTAACTGGCAAACTGCGCTACCTTTTTAAAGAAGTTTGAACACAGTGTACATAAAAATTGTCAATAATCATTTTGTCTAGCTGTAAACTTGGTGTAGAGCTGTAGTGCAGCGCATTTCCTTTGGTTGTAGTTAGCTGTGTAACCTTTAGCATGCTAACTGGCCAGCTAGCCTAGCAACGTCAGAGTCAGTTTAAGAGAAGCCTGGCCTCTTCCATTATATCAAAAACATGACCGTGAAACGACAGGAGGTGCCTGCAAGTGAGTCCTCAATGAATGGGGGCGAATGGAGCTAAACGGCTAAAAACGAAAAAGTTAAAATATTTTCTAATTACTCGCCAGAACTTTCCCTTAATTTTAGAAAGTAGAAAGACATATTTCACTAAAAAAGCAAAGAAAACTTACCTGTATGTTTCCTTTTTTCCACAGCAAACGAGTGTTGGGCAGCAGGACGCTAACATTACTGCTACTGAGTGCTGATTGGGTGCGACTGGAGCTGCTCATTGGCTGTTTAAGTTCACTGACGTCATGAACGTGCACGAGGTGCCGTTTTAAACTCCTATAACTCGAGTTTAAAAGCTCTTAAAAATATAGCAGCAGTGTTAAATAGGCCCAGATGCCAGACAGCTCCAAACGGTTTTGCATTGTGTCTATATTGGTGGGCCAATTCTGGCATGCATGTTGTGGACCCACAGTGTCGTTGGGCCAGATTTGGGCCACATTCGTTAGTTCTACTCACTTTGTAGTTTGTGGGCCAGATCTGCCAGATCTGGGCCAAGGACCCAGGCATATACAGGGCCAGAACAAACCCAAGGATGTGGCCCACAAAAGGGTCAGACAAATTTTGCTAACCGGGTGTTGTTTTAAAATCTTAAGCATTCTGAAGTAGTTCACTGCCATGGCTTACAAACAGCTTTGCCCGCCACTATTTTGAAATGGGTTTGAAAAGATAAACGGACCAGGTCGTAATGACTTCTGCTGCTGAAGCTGACACTTGTGTTCTAAACCTTAAGATGGGGCCAACAATTGAAATGGACAGTGAGTTAAAATGCATTTGTTTATTAATTTTTGTACCTTGTCATTGAGCTCCATTATGACACTCTGCTCTAACACACCCCCTTCAACTCAGTTTAACTGGTAAGTTGAATCAGGGAAAACAGTTAATGCTCCAGGGCAGGGGTCTCCCAGGTCCAGGATTGCCTTAGTGGAACCATCCCCCCTTGCTTAAAATGTTTTCATCAATCAAATTACACAGTTAGCCTACACATCAGTGTGAAGCTAGCGGTTTATTCAGAGGTTAAATAAAAAAAAAAAATGGGGGTGGTGCTTTCATCAACTGAATGGAGGTGAGGCTACTCCAAATACATCAAGGCCAACTCAGATATGTATGGAACTAAAATTTGTATAATGGACATCTTAACTGATATTTTCAGATCAGAGTTTAATCTAAAGGGGATAGAAAAGGCGGGTCACAGTTTTTATGAAGGGTAATTTTTGTGACTTTTTTAAATGGGTGTATGGCATCTTTTTGAGTTAGCCACGGATAATTCGTAACAACCTTTAGTTGTAAGGGCAGTAAAGTTGACTATGAAGTTGATGAGGAAGAATAAAGCATCAAAAATCCAAAAGATCTACTGTGTACTCAAGCAAGCTTGTAGTACTGTAAAAATGACACTGGGGGGCAGTATAATTCTTAAAATAAATGCACTACTGAAGTCAATTCAATTGAACCTGTGCTGCCAGAGTGGAGACTGGAAGTTGATGGGGTGATTGTGAAGGGATGGAGGCCGTCAGACACCTGTCCAAGAAAATTCTAAGCTTTTACCTTTTTTTGCATCAACTAACATGATTCAGGGACAATCTGGCAACTGAAGTAAGACACTAATGGGCCCATGTCCTTGTGAAAATACGAAGCTAATATCGTGAGCAATATTGTTTTTGGCAGTCTCTCTGTTTGAAAGTTGTTCTTAATAAGATAAAAACAATGTTATGGTACAGTGAACTTGTGCTGTCTACGAACTGTTCTGCCTTGGTCCATTTAAAGGGACATTCTTCTAATTTTTCACGATTACTGCATAATTAAATGATTAGGATGTAAACAGAGTCATTCAGGATAGTTTGGCTGTGAAATTCTCCATCAGAATCGTTCACAGTGGTGGAGATAGGCACCAGATGTCTGAAGAGAGTGGAATTCCCCTTTAATGACAACATAATCTCCTCTTTCCACACAGCGTCGCTTGTTCCAATGAGCTACGAGTGAGAAATAATTAACATGCTTTTATTATCACCAGCAATAACTGCCACAGTCAAGCTGGTTTATGCTCTAGTCCTTACAAACTGAAAGAATGGGTTGACCAGACCAGTAATGAAGGTGACAGTGAGTGCAGCCCAATAGAGCATTAAAGTGTTCATACAAATGAGGCCAAGCTGACTGGCTCTCTTTACTTTCATTTATTGTTAGCCACATTAGTGGTTCTGATCAATAAATGCTGGACGCAGGGATTGGCTCCAGTTATAAAAATGTGTAAACAGAAGCTTCTGTTGTCTGTGTTAATTTTGCTAATGAAAGAGCTCTCTGGGTGAGATAGAGGGGTCAACACTGGTGGGAAAGGGTCATGCTTCATGGCACACAAATGCTTCATGCTGTCAGTTCTTTCACTGATAGTGAGAACTAGCTTATAGATGTCATGTTAAATGTTTGATATTGTAGTTAAACATTAGATTTTCATATTAATTCATTTGTATTAAATGCAGATCATTTGAGCCATCGGATATGAGGGCTGCAAAATTTAAGAATGAATACCTTAAACAGATGTTTGCCTTGTTCTGTGAGAAGCTTGACCACACACAGTTCCAGATGAGCGCTTCTGTGGGTATTTTGATGAATTTAAGGTATTCATAGATTCCAACTGAAGTTAATTACTTTGGTTGAAATAATACAGGTTAGGTCTTCACGTTTGGCACATTAATAAATTAACCAATGCCTTTTTGATATATTGCAAGGCATGCTGTAATCACAGTATGTAGCAATTTATGTAGCAGTAGCAAGCAATTCAATATATATCATGATCCTAGCTATAATTCAACAGACCAATCAGATTACAGGAGGAAAAATTCAACCAACAAAATTCAACCAAATTTCACCAGATTGAGATTTTAGTTTGGCGATCAGATCACAGAATAGAAAAAAACATCTGGCCAGTAACATCGCAGCAAGAAAGAGTTAACTAGCCAATCAGATCACAGGCTTAAACATTTAAATTTAACCAACCAATCAGATTACATGATTTAAAAATTTGACCAGCCACTAAGATTGTAAACTTGAAAATAGATCTGGCCAGGCAGATTTCAGGAGGAAAAATTTAACCAACCAATAAGATCACAGGAGAGGAAAGGTAACTAGCCAATTAGATAGCACGATGAAAAATTCATCTAGCCATCCAGCAAGAGAAAAAAAATGTAACCAGCCAATCAGATTGTAGGATTAAAAATTAAACGGCCTGGTCCTATCACAGCGGGAGAAATTAAACCAGCCAATCAGATTACAGGATGGAAAAATTTAACAAGCCAAGCAGATCATAGAAGGAAAAATGTAACTAGTCAATCTGATTGGCTGCTTAATTTTTTTAGCTTACTATCTGATTGTAGGATGAAAAGTTAAACTGGCCAGTCAGATCACATGATGGAGAGTCAACAAAAGTAAACTGCTGTAGTCAAAATAATGTCACTCATTCTTTAATGTCACATTATTTCTTTACCAATATATTTTTTTGTATAATGTTGTATATTATTAAATATCACAATCTCGGTATGTATCAGTTTCATTGCAATACTAATCTTTTGCTAATATTGTGCAGCTGAACTGGACAAACTGGACAGCAGTCTATCT
>JAILXH010222123.1:22738-33684 GCA_023558415.1 Piaractus mesopotamicus
GATAAAAACATTCTAATTTATTAAAAACTTTCAATTCAGTTCAAAATATACTACATTCATTTTTGGCATTAAAACTATTTTTGTTTACATTGCAAAAAAATCAACTATGGTACTATGCATGAACTATGCATGATGACCATCTTAATTGCCTTAAGGCGGACAACAGAACTTTATTGGTTGAGTGATTTCATGTCTCCTGCAAAAGTTTTGCAAAATCAAACAGAAGGCGAATACATAATTTTGCATTTTTGCATTTGGTGTGCAAGATACTATCAGTTATACATGTTTGAATTATTTTATTGATGTCTGAAATAATCACACAAATAAATCACATTGTGTGTTAAAGTCTGTATAGAGGAACATTGGCTTGTGTTCAATAGTTTTTTTTTTCACATTTTTCTTCAAATTATACATTTAGTTAAGTGAAGTGAACATCCTCTACGAGAACAAACTTAAATATGGCATTGTTCTGCAGATTTTAGTGCACACTTTCTATTTATTTACTGAGTTTTAACATATGTACCATAACTTTTGCACAGGCCATGTATTATGTTGTATTATTTCTGATAATATGTTTAAAGCCTATTTAAGGGGAGTCCCTTCCTATTTTTCCCATTGTATCAAAAAATATAATCAAAAAAGCCAGAGCCTGCGAGCGAATCCTAAATGAAGTGGGGTGAATGGAGCTAAATGTCTAAAAGCAAAAAGGTTAAAATAGTTTCTAATCACATGTCCAGGACCTTCTTTAAATATTGGAAAGCAGAAGGATGTATTTCACTAAAACCAATGAAAACTTACCTGTATATTTCCTTTTTATACTGCAAACAGTTACGAGCAGCAGGATGCGAGTGTTACTGCTACTGAGTGCTGATTGGTTGGCGAACAGAGCAGCTCATTGGCTGAGTGAAGTCAAGTTCAGGCAAGTCCTGTAACTGGAGTTCAGAAGCTCCTAAAAATACAACGGCGATGTTGAAATGTTTTATGCTGTTCTGTGTTCAGGAAATGTATGCATTCTTCGATAGAAAATTATTTAAGCATTTATAAACTATGAACTTGCTCAAGTGCTCCATATTAATCCATTCATTTTGGACTCGCTCAGGAGTGCCCCCTAGCATCTGACAAACCTGGGAAGAGTAGCAGTTCTCCTCTATACAAATTCTCTCTGCTAGCACTAAATTTCACATAGCACATAGAGTTATTCTAGGTGAACTTTAACCCTGAGAATCTGTGAACCTTGGAAGCATCATCCAACAGAAAACAAGACGATTAACTGTGGCATCTTCTTTTTTAAAAAATACTGCTCCTCAGTCAACATAATGTCAATTGTCTCTCAAAAAAACAAACCAGTTTCCCAGCTAACATTAACCTTTTACTGAACTAGGCAACTAGCCACCTCATATGAGCACCGCTTGTACTCGCCGTGCATAGCAAAGAGCCAGGCAACAGTCCGATGTGACCGCAGCTTTAGCAAGCAAAACACCAGTTTTACACTGTTGCTAAAACATGAGACTTAAATGAGTTATTTTTTATTATATGATATACAACTTTGTCAACTTTGCTATCCTCTTTGTTTTCCTGTTATTTTATAAGCACTTAATAGTGAGCGGTGACTGCCAAACACGCTGTTCCTAGAGTTGCTGCTTGGTGACTTTGGTTATCACAGCCACAGCGTTAGTGCAGATTTATTTCCAACTGCTGCAAGCCACCTCTGCAGCCATGTCTAGTTCTTATTAGCAGCACACTGCACAGCTCTTTCTGTTAGCATGCGTTGTTATTCCATAAGGTGGATTGGAACAGGACTACTGTTACTAAGGCAGCTCTGAGTTCAGCCTATTACAGTGGACCATTCACTCCTCAGTTATGACTGTCAGACTGTACAAATTACACACCTCACAGATTCATATTGGATTAAAATCACAGATCTCCTCTCTAATCATTTAAATCACAGACCCATTTAAAAAAAAAGGCTGCAGCTGCAATAGGTCTAAATAGAGCTAAAGGTGAACTGTGAAAGCTTTGGACATAATGTACCAAATCTACATAAGCGGGGACAAGGAAAGTGGGTTTGCCGAAGGGGCTGCTCTCCCTGACTTCAGATCTGAACTTTTCAAGAAATTGAGTGTAGCAAAGATTCATGTGCACTTGTTTTATAGAGGAGTTTGTATTTTTATTTTTATTAATATATTTAACGCTGTATTTTCATTACAGTGAGCTGAATCGCCTTCCTCCACAGCAGTTAGGTGCTTTGGGGGCTTGTCACTAAAACACACACAGGTTGTGTGCAAAGAGAGAAAGTGTGTAAAGATATAGAGGCCCTTTCTGAAACCCAGCCTAATACTGTTTTTAACTTAAAAAAAAAAAAATCTAACCTAATGACATTTCATCAACTGTTTAACCTCTTCTAACCACTTATTGTGTGTTCTCACCGCGTGGCTATCAACATATCAACAATCTGATTGGTTACCACTTAGTTAGCATTCAAGTTTGTCCATTAGTGAATATAAGTACACAGCCTCTACAGAGAACACACTTCAGCACATTTTAATGCACAATCACTGTTTTTTTGCCAAATTGAACATATTGAAAAAAAAAGCATAAAATTTGGCCTTTAAGTTTGTTTCCTGTAGAGGGTATTCAAGACTTTTTGCATGGGGCTGGATATTACGTTAATGCAATTGCTGTCTTTAAGGTTACTTCTTTTGGCAATAATTGCATTGTAACACATTTTATTAATGTACGACCAACTGACCTGTTTGAATAGATTCAATTCAAAGCCCCATTTTTTCAGCGTAGATTAAAATTGCATGGTTCAGTGTAAATGAGTCTTTATCCACATTAGTTCAAAAGAGAGTGGACTGTGATCTCTGTCCGTTCCATTAAAACCATGCTTTCAGTAGGCAAGGTCATAGCTCTAATTCAGTTCCTGCGCTGCGCTTTAGGGCCTCGTTTATTCACACAGATCCTCCAGCCTTCCCTCACTCAAACACTCATCAGATAAAGGCCTTTAACTGCAGCTAATTAAAGACTAATTAAAACCTGAACTGAGCAAATGCGATTAGCCGTAAAGGTTCAGAAATGTTTTCATAGTGAAATGACATTCATTTAGAAGTGTTAACGCCACAGGCAAATTTAACTACAGCAAAATATTGATTATTACTATTCATATGCTTTGTATTTGGTTGTAAATTAAAATGACACACGTGTTAACATAGGCTTACTTAATCACAGGAAAATATTATTATTATTATTATTATTATTATTATGATTATTATTATTATTATTATTATTATTATTATTATTATTATTATTATTATTATTTAAGTTCACTTGAATAAAAGTTTGAATAAAACCACGAATGTCCAGTTTAATCAGATATGATCGGGTATGATGTAACCTGCCCCTGAGGCTATATAAGCCCAAAAGAAATGACTAGACTGCCGCCTGCTGGTACACACATGCTGTTGCACCTTGCGTAGCGAGCATAGGCAAGTAAAACCATCTTGAGCCATCAGCTGACATACTCATGGCAGTGCTGCACGATAAAGGCTGTTTTCCTGACGCATGCAAGTGGCTCTGACTGCGAATTTATTAACTTGAGTCCAGCATGGTCTGCATTTCAGCATGACGCATCATCAGTGCACCCAGTGTGAATCCATGGTTCTCCATGGTGTTTGTACCATATAATATACGGTGGGCATGTGCTTCTAAGAACTGAGGTCTGACATGCATTAGATTTTCTTGGTAAGAGACTGTGGAGCTCTGATTTAGTGCGTCATTGCCTAAATAAGCACCTCAGGTTTTCTTCGTGGGAAAAATAAATGGCATTTTCAAAAAAATGCCGCTGTTGTCCCCTGTGCTAAACAGAAATGTTCCTAAGCTGAAGTGTTCTGTCCTGAGTACATTTCCACCTAAATGTCTTTGGATCCAATTAAATAATAGTCAAAATAGAGTTTTGATACAATTGTGCTAATGCAAGCTAACACTCCTGTACACAGAACTATCATCAAAAGACAACAACATCCCCAAAATACCCTGTGCAAGCCAGTTTAAGTAGCTAGTGTTGTTATATAATAGCATTGAAATAGTGCATAGTTTTCCACCTTTTCCCTGAACTTTAACCTTTCCCTTTCCCATGACTCTTAGCAGAAGCTATTTTTGGATTTCCAGTGTTTACTTTCTCACTGAGTGGAGTAGTGGACATGAGAAAACAGCCAAAAACAGCCGATACTTTGGTGGAGAATGTACAAATGCATGTTTGCAGCCACAAGGTAGAAAAAAATGTAAGAGAATACCTGTATTGGAAATATGTGTTCAGCATACAGAAATGAAGTATCTGTATTCAGTTTAAGTTACATTTTATAAAAATTGCAGTTACTTTTAGAATCCTTCTAGAATTTCCTTTCCACTAAATTCAAAAAAGTATTTATCCTCTTTAAAACAAGCCACATCAATGCTTATTTATTAACTGTTTTAAAATCAGCACATGGCATGTAAAGTTGTTCTCTAAAGAACCTGAAGAACATTTTCTTTACAAACACTGAAGTGTTAAAGCCTGAGTAACGGATAAATCAGAGTAATGATCAGTTGTTAACCTCAGCATTACTAAACTATTTAAGGGACGATCAAGCTGGTAGATAATAATGTAGACAAGTTTGTGATTGATAAGCTTAGCATCGATGCTGTACTGGACTCCTGCTTGGGAGATTATGGGAGCTGCAGTGGACTGAAGCAGGCAATTGAGATTTTTGGAACTTCATTTAAAGGATAAACAGAACATATTAACTGAAGAATTACATTAAGATAACTGCCAACCAGTAACAGTGAGAAACAATGTGAATTAAGTAGAATTACAACCCGTGTTCTTTATCAGTATGTATTCTAACTGTATTCTGAATACATTACATTTTATGCATTGTAATTAACTATGTTACTGAATACATTTAGGACAGTATATTCAGCCATCATTTATTTTCAAAGTATTTTGCCAGCTCTGGCAGTCACAAATTGAGTATAGGCTATACGGCCCACTATAACTGCACTGTATAAGAGTTTTTTTTTTGTTGTTAAAATTGACAAAGTAGCATTGCTGAGTCAGGAGAAAAAAACACACTAAACTCTGATGTCCGTATGCTGCTGCTAATATGCCTTATTTAGCTAATTAAGGACTTCTGAAGGCAATAATTCAGTGGGTTAGATGACCCTAATCAGGGCTGGAGCTAAAGTCTGCAGAAAGGTAGATCTCTAGGGTTAGTGACCACTGCTGTAAA
This sequence comes from Piaractus mesopotamicus, assembly GCA_023558415.1. Classification (NCBI taxonomy): domain Eukaryota; kingdom Metazoa; phylum Chordata; class Actinopteri; order Characiformes; family Serrasalmidae; genus Piaractus; species Piaractus mesopotamicus. The sequence continues at coordinate 28,006 of JAILXH010222123.1, forward strand.
GCCTGATACACTGGTTCAAAAAGAATGTCTACTCAATGTTTAGATCTGAAATGCAAAATCAACATTAAACTTGTGTGCAGTTACAAATTTCCACCAGAGAGGTCACCAAATCCACAAATCCCCAAAACATTGTGTAGCTTTAACAACCAGCTTGACAGTCAGCTCGCACATTAAAGCACCCCTCCAGCAGAATTAGGCTTCAAGTTGAAACATTTAAAGATTTGCTAAAAACCTGCAAAGTAGAAAATAAACTATTAGTCAAATACGCCTTACAAGCTTTGAATGCCAGTGTTTAAATGGGAAATGGGAGTGGTTTGATGTGAAGTGGTTCATTACCCTGCTAAAAAAAAAAAAAAAACAATTAGAACCATTAGGATTAAAACCTGATGGTTCTGCTTTCCAATGGGCATTGGAGTAATGGTAACCGTAACAGACCACCAGCTCCATGTAGAATGCCTTTAAAACTCACTAGAAATCCATCAAATACAATAATAGATTTAGGATTTGATTTAAACCCCTAAGAAAACACAAAATACTTTTACCAACTGTTAGAGACGATTTAAAAACTACCAGGAACCAACAGAGAATTATAATAGCTTGTGTATGAATTTTTCAGCACTATAGAACTAGAAACTAATCAGCTCACATTTCTTTACAGTGGTAGGAACCAGAACCTGTAATGCTCCTACACAAGTATAATCATTCTACTTGCTATCTAGAATCACCAGTTAACCAACATCAGTCCTCTGAGCTTTCATATGTTATGCTGACAATAGTAAAATAGGGGTAAATCTGAAAAATATATTGCCTTGCAATGCCCACTCTGCAATGCCCACTCTGCATTTTTACCCATTTCATGTAGTAGCTTTCTGTGATTTAGAGGCATAAAACACTTGGGATGTCTAGTTTCTGTCACTACCACTGGAACCTTTCTAACGGATTTCCTCTAGAATGGAACAGTTCCTCTAGAACAAAGTTCCTCTAGAATGGAGCATTTCACATCAAACCATTCTGAATGACTCTCTTTACATCCTAAGGATTTAATTTATGCAGACAAACCGGTGGAATTTCCCTTAGTTAGAGGTGCCATAAGCAGTATTACAGCCTGTGTGGGAAAGTAAATGTAAGGTTTGCTAGCATAGTGCCTAATGCTAACTTCACCAGCTACTGACTAGTGATAGTAATATTCATCATTTTTGGACTACTGAATGTTATAATGTTGGTCTAGTTGACCTATAATGTTAATCCTACTTTTAACACAATGCTAGAGAATCTACCTGTAAAGATGACCTAATAAACACTGGGGATTAAGTGACTTAAGTAGTTTATGCCACTTGCTCTCTCACCTGCTTTTTCCATTACTGGGTAAATTTCTTACTTTAACTTAACAGTATGCAATAAGCAGCAGGCACACAGATTAATGTGGACTTTCTAAGCAAATTGTTGTGAATCCAACAACACTGTTGAACTTCATATTTGAATCATATTTTGTAATGCAGCACTTGAATTCTGGAGTGCCCAGAAACAGAAAACCAGTAAACAGAAATATAGTTGTCTTGTCAGCTCCCACTGACTTGTCAAGAACCTTGTGGGTTGTTATAGCCTTACTTTCACATAACATAGTTACATCAAATAAATGAAATGTATCAGCTTTGGAACATTTTTAACCACATAGTGTAATAGCAGCACTATTCAAAAGTGCCATTATTTTTTTCCTATAGACAAAACCAGCTAACGCCCTGAGCTATTTATATGGGCACACGTACAAACTCAGAGGGCTGATTACCCTCTGTTCCTGCTCAAAATGCAGATTAACAATGAATTGGAGGTGCAGAACAATACAGTTAGTACAGCATAGTGTGCAGTATCATCCCCATTTTCAGACATGCATTGTTGCTGTTGGAACAAAACCTCAGAAAAATATCTTGTTACTTTGACTTATATTGAAATTTATAGTTATATTGCCCAGCAAAATCTTCTGCTCCTATATTCCCACTGAAAAAAGATCATTAGGATGAAATCTCCCTTTTGTTTTGCTGTTCTAATGGGAATTGTCTCAATGTTTACTATTAGAGACCACTAGTGTCCAGTAGGACACCTTTAGATCCCATTAGGAAGCCACCAAATGCATCTGGAATCAGTCCCAGAACAGCTCTTAAACTATTAGAATCCTTTGCACTGCGATGTCAACCCATCAGGAAAACACAAAATCCCACTGCCGACTGTTGGACACCATCAGGACCCAGGAGGAAGTTTTAATGGTCTTTTTGATTTTTTTCTGTGCTTCTGTGCTTGTATGAGGGTTTCACATAAGTTCTAGCTTTAAGTGTTTTGAATCTGTTTTCCTTTGGGCAGTGTGCCATTTCCTAATGGCAAAATGAAATGCAAAGTAAAATGTTTTTAATGTAGCCAGCAGATGGCGCAGGTCTGCACTGTCCTTTTCTGTACTACTACAACTTCAACAGGTTTGCCCAATCCTTGTCCTGGAAATCTACCGCCCTGTAGAGTTTAGTTCCAATTTTATTTTAAGACCCTGTTTGCATCTGGTCATTTCATGCGTCTTGAGTGTCAGGAATTTATTCAGATAGACATTATCCACACAAAAATGCAGGTGTAAACACACCCAAGGCGCATTTTAAACATTTAAATTTAAGTGCTCAACCCACCTCAGGAGGTGGTCACAAGTGTAAATGTGTCTGTTTGTCCAAGCCACATTCAATAATTTAATTTCGTTTCATTCACTGTCTAGCAACAATACAGCTTAACGTACATGGTCCATGACCCTAAAAACCATTACAGGAGGCTACTTATCACAAACAGCCATATTTTTACAAATGTCGGTGTAAAGCCGGTGTAAGGAAATGGATAACAGCATCAAAAAAAAAAAAAAAGAAAGACATGGTAACTATCTTTTTTAAATAGACCAGGAAAAACGAGCAATAATGCCAGTAATTGGTTGCTGTTTCAGAGCTGATTTGCATATAACACATACCGCATAACACCTTTGACTACCAGGGTAAATGCATGTGGTTAAGATCTTTTCAGGTTACAATTCAGATACAAGTAAGATGAAACAGAGTCTAACACACCTGATCGAGGTCATGACAGGGGCCTCTGAATATCAGAGCCAGGCGTGTGGGATCTAAACTCTCCAAGACCGGGATTGGGCACTACTAGCAGCAGAGGTAGCTGATAACATAATGGTATGTTTGATGATAAGTGTGCCAGCTAAAGATGCAGGATAGCCAGGGTCATAAATTTAAGTAACACACAAGTAACCCAGCCTACTTAAACTGAAAAGTCAACACACTGCTGTGGTATGAGGGAGCATATTTTACTTTCTTTGCTAAGTTAGTCTAAAAGAGAGGGTTGACCTTTGCCCACTCCCCTCAAATCCCCAGGGTAATTCACACCCTGAATGCAGCTGCAGAGGAAAAAAGAAAGAAAAGCTGTCATTTTCCTTGGCCTCCATCCACAGTTGTTAATCAGGGTCATGGGACAGAATGTGCATGGTATAATCCATGGTTTCTTGATATCACACTTTAACCTGTTGACATTCTAATTAAAACATGTTTAAATTGATTTACTAGTGAAAATTAGTCACTACATGTATTTAGTTCTACCATGTAAAAATAAAGCTTTCTATTCTCACACTCTAGGCTTTATCTTGCCCGGGTAACAATTGCAAGCATGTCAAAATGTAATCTTTACTTGTGAAAATTGAATTTCTGATCTCTAGAAACTGTGAAAAAGGCTAAAATGGCTTTCCAAAGTGATGTGAGTCATGTTCAGAATGAAAGTGCAGAAAGGGGAAGTGGGCAGGGGAAGTGGTCAGGGTTGAGGCTATAACACATGTGGAAGTGGTTATGAGCCAGAGAGTGTATCTGTGGTGAATTAGGGCCACCATTAACCGCCTCACTGTCGGCCACAGCACGCTGTGATTCCCTCTGAAATTACAGCATGACTCACTTCCTCCCTTTTGTTATGTCTCTAATGCCAGATGACTCAAACCATCTGACGTTCTGAAGCCCAAACTCTGCAGAAACAGCCACGATTTCTAATAGCTTTTGTCTGCAGGGTGCAAACTGCATCAATCTTTAGGCAGTGATTCAACTGCATCGATTTTGGAATGTTAGAATCAGTTACACTTACTAGTGCTTATTCTTTGGCCAAACTAAATTTTTAATGTAAACATTTTTAGGGGAAAAATCTTAGGTATATTATTTTTTTATTGTCTATATTCCACTACTGTGTAAATAGAACGTGTAATGAAATGAACAGAACATAAACATTATGTATCCCACTACTGTATAAATGATCACAAGCCAGTGTATTTTTAAAATAATTCAAGATTAATCCTAAAGTAATAGAATCTGGTGAAATTGTAGTGACATTTGAGATGCTACGATGCATTGAATCATGTCCTAAACAATCATTATAAAATCAATATTATTATAATTATCTAGTGGTGTAAACCTCTGACCTCGTAATAACTTGATTTAGTTTGATTCTTTAGGAATCAGTACCTACTGAAATCTCAGATTTCATCATGATTCAAGTCCGTTTGCTTTGATAATTTTGTTAAAATTCAGAATGATGTTTAAAAACACAGAGGGCCAGATGTAAATACAAGTAAAGGCACAGCACACAATTTAACCTGCAGCTTATCCCTGAAACTATGCATAGCCCCACCCACCAACTGCTAACTTCCTAGGCGTTTGGTTTAAAAGAGGCAGTGAAATAAGGGAGCCAAAAACAAGCTGGAGATTAAACAGAAAAGGAAAGTTCAGTGACGAAGAGATATTATCTCAACATAGCATGTAATTTGACAAGGAGCGGCCAAACTTTTGCATACAAATGTACGTACAATTGGTCCCAACAGTCAATTTTTTTTTTTCTGATGGCAAACATTTTTGAGGCTTCTGCCTCGATATAACCACTGTGTCGCCATTGTTGGTGATTTTAAACGCAATACCTTTCCTATTTCAGTTGTGCGTCATCCACTTCATCCCTCTACTGTCTCCCAGGGCAACAGCAGCAGACTGTGCAGAAAGACATGACAGCCAACTGAACAAGCCTGAAACAGAACTATTTTTCCTAAATTTAGAAACTCAACATTAGAAAATGCATATTATGGCTCAAAATAGTCACAAGACCCTGGTAATCACAAAAACGGCTACACATTTACTGTAATCTGGCTACAAAATGGCTACAAGTTTACTGTAATCATAATATTGAGCATCAATATTACTGTTAAGTTTGTTGAAATGTCCTAAATGTCCCGCAGCTGTGAATGGGCCTCAGATCTCTGCTGTCTATCTCTTGCCAAAACCATGTGACCATGTTCCCCAAAAATGTTCCCCATAGCAGCTTTTGCTTCATGAATCTTCTCTGGGTGGTTGAAATTCTATACAAAACCGGCCTCAGGAAGTAGCTTAAACTTTATTTAGTGGAATAAGTAATAGAACGGTATTTTGCGTTTTACCATACACATGGGCCATAAACTTTGCTCTAGGCTTGTACACCATGTAAATAACATGCAGGCAGAATGCATCCGATTTGTACTATGAAAAAGGCTTCGTACATCAGGCCCTGAATACACAAATAAGACTACAGGAACTGTTTATACAGTAGTGGGATATAGACAATGAAGCAATATACCAAGTTTGAAAAAAAAAA
>JAILXH010222206.1:25681-40282 GCA_023558415.1 Piaractus mesopotamicus
ACGTAGACTCCTTTACAGCACCGGGATACAGCGATCTTACAGCTGACTGCACCGACATATTTTAGGGTGAATATTAGAGTCAACGAACATTCAAATAAGACTACAAGAGCACGAATCTGCGGATAGAGCAAAAACAGGGAATAGCAGCTGCTCCTCCGCCCCTTAACTACACCAACTGGAAAGACTAGTACATGTTTCCTCATGTTCGGTTGCATAAGAAGAAAAAGCACTATCGTTACTATCCAAAAATAATGTTCACAAAACGTTATTCTTAACTAACTCACTGCCTATAATCAAAATTAAGAAGTTATTGGGGTTCATAAGACATATAAAAAACATTTATCCAGCTGTTCAGCACTGGCCTATGAATGAATGCTAACCTAAAGCTAACGATTTGCGCAGACCGCTGGAGATTTGGTCCGGAATTTCGGTAAATACGGGCGAATTTGGAGCCAAACGTTTTGAACCACCGCAAATGATACGGAGTGATTTCGGTTAAAACTAACCGTTAAGAACGGCTATGATAATCGAAACGCCATCGTCCACTTTAGTTTTGCTTTAAAGTCACAATTGACCCAGCTGTGGCTGTTAGCTCGAACAACTTTGTGCAGCTCACGCCTCAAAAATTCAGAAATGACTCCATTCAGTCCGCCGAACGCGGCTCTGCCGTCCAGTCGTTTAAATGCAGCCACCCGGTTGCAAATCTGAGTTTTGTCGAAGACCAGTTCGCATATAAAGGTGTTTTAATCTGGAAAAAAACTCTATAACCCATTAAAATATGAGAGAAAGTAGCAGCTAAGTTTGCAGCGCCTCCGGTTAGCAAGTTATAGCTAACGTTAACGAGCTAGCTGGCTAACGTTAACGTTACTCCGCATAGCCGCCTTTAAAACGGAGCGAAGTTCTGTGAATGTGAAACGCTTCACACGAAGCCAAAAGCAAAAGAGCAATATCTGAACATGTCTTACCTTCTCAGCTAAAGCGGGAAAAATCTTTTGACCGGCGGTAATTTTGTAATATGAGGTATGGCTAGAGTTTTTTGTTGTTTTTTTTTATTCAGCGGCCCCAGAGCGTTTTGAATGTTCGCTGCCTTCAGTGCGGCGGACTCGCCTTCCCAGCCCTTCTGGCACCGGCGCCGGAGGACACGCCCCTCTCCGCCTTTTTTAGCCCTATTTGGAAAAGTCAACTGTTCAGTGGCAGCAGAACTGACCAATCATAAGACGTGCTGCCAAGAGCCCCGCCCACGTCAACATTGTAAACAGGTAAATGAAGACAGTCTCACCAAAAGCATTCAAATTTTAGTAATAATAGCCACGTAGGTTTTAAGTCTAAAGATTCAGGTTTTCTCTGTTATACCCAGAGAGGTAATACATATAGACAATTCCAACAAAAAAAGTTTTTCAGGATTCCAAACAACATTTTAGACCCAGACAAAGAGTACAATTAAATATTCTTCTGTGTATTGTGTCTGTTTCATGGCGTCTATGTTTAGGCTTCCTTTTTGGAAAAGTACATGATCGTTTGACTCTTTTCCCACAAGATGGCACTATAATGCAGTTTCCGAGGTGAAAGGGTTCAGGGACTGCATACCAGAGACTGTTGGACTAGGATCAGCTTCTGCTTCTCATGTCCTAATAATTGAGATTTATGGACAGTTGGTAGCCTATAACTGATCCGAGATCAGTCTTACCTTAAGATTCATTACAAATACTGGCCCTGATTTGATTTAGCTTTCATCAAAGCCTTAACATGTTTATTTGTATCATCCCACAGACGTAGCACAATAATACCTCCCTCTCTTTGAATCTGCCAACTAAAGCGGCTAGTTTATATTACCAAACAGAACAACTCTAATGTCAAGATCAAGACAAAAACACCTTTAACTCTTTGAAAAAATAAACTCCTTAAAGCCTTAAAGGGAAATTAAAAATGTAACTATTACCACATCTGCTGTAAGCATGTCTACTCTCCTCCAACAGTGGTCACAGGGGTCTCTAGAGAGAGATTTTCTGGTTTAAAGACTAGGAAACCCCCCTTCTGATGATGTATCTTGAAGGTGGAAGAAACTTTTGAAAAACTACAAGCACTATGGGGCACATATTTGAAAGTGGGCTGTTTGAATTGTTTTTTTTGTTTTTTTTTTTCTAGCTGGCTAAAGCCAGATAGCTAACATTATTGTAAGCAGAACACCACATCTGTGTTTATTATCCTCTGCTTTAGTGGCTATGCAAGTAGTCAGAATTTATTTACTGCCATTGGGGGACTCCCAATGGTTGCATGACATATTTGCACAATTTATGCTGGGTATTGTACTGAGAGAACACTGATGTAGAAAGAACGTAATGAGGCTGAGGGATGCAGAGCAGCATTATGGAATATTACAAAACATAACAAATAACATTAAATCCTAGTTTCAGGCCAGAATGCCCCTTTATGGATCCAAAAGTGGGCCCATAACTCAATTCCTCACTCCAATAATGTATATATTAGTTTCATAGAGGTTGCTCAATAATGTACTTAATTTCTGCATAATTAAATCATTAAGTGATGTTGCGACTTCAGGTTCCTCTCACCACCACTGTTAAGAAATCAGAGTTGATAAGTTGCGCTTACATTTTACATCTAACCACTCTGAATAACCTTGTTTACGTCTCAGTTTTAAACATTCTCTTTTAAGATAACTGAATAAGCGGAATAAGCGTGCAGTTTAAGGGAACTGCAGCGTAGCACAGCCCTGTATGCCATGTCTTACCCTTCCTTGTCGAAGACTTCCTCTCAAGCTTTTTATCTGGTGATTTTTTTGGCGGGTCAAATGCCGCCTTCATCTGTGCCACTTTGACTGACTGTGCAGTGCCTAAAGCCACCTCAGCTTTGGATTCTGCCGGTTTGGTCCACTCCTTCATCTTTTCATGCAGCTGGATGGTCTCTTTTATCAGGTCAGATACAGGCCTGCCTTTGGAAGCGCTTTGTGTCTTTTCCCTTACTGTCACACCACTCTGTGTAGCTGGAGCAGTCTGCTCATTCTTTGCTTTGTTTTGATCTGTTTGGCTAGGCTTTGTAATGTCAGGGTCAGAAGTGAAAGCCTGTCCACTTGCTTGTGGAACAGGCTTGCTCTGTCCTGTCTTGTGCTGTACATTGCGCACTGAAGGGGAATTTTGCACATCTAGAAGAGCTGTCCCGGGTTTCTGCATTACCCCAGCTGCCTCAGAAGACCCACAACTGTCCTTCAGCGCTTTTAAAGGGCCTTCCTTCTCATTTGTCACATTCATTATTTGTCTTTCCAGAAGTAGAGAAGAAACTAAAGCCACAGTCGTTGATTCTTCATGTGAAGGCAGTAGCTTCTTTTCTGGCCTGTCCTTTCCATGACCTATGTTGATCCCAGGGTAAGGGATGAGCTCAGAGGGAGAACTGGATGCAGATGTTTCCGGCAGAATAGTTTTCTCAGTGTACTGGTTCACTCTGTCTCTCTCTGATGATGTCATCACACTCAAGGGTTTGTCTCTATCTTTCTCTGAAATTAGCTTGTCCAAGTCTTTATCTACCAACGTCAAATGGTCCACGTCTGATGCCATGGTCTTGCCAGAAGGCTTGTCTTTGAATAATGAGTCCCCAGCATCTTCAAATGCTTCGGCGGAAACCTCACCTCCATTCCTCATTTCTGTCTCCCTGATTGGAGTTCCTTTAGATTCCATTACTGCATGTAAGGCCGCCGTAGCACCATGTGCAATGCCAGGGAGTGACAGCATCTCTGGCTTTGCACTCACCACTGCCACAAACCTCTCAGGCATCTCCTCAGTTTGGACATTCGCTGTTTCTGCTAGAGGGCAATCCTCATCCTTTCTCTCAGTACTTTTAGGAGACAGGTTGCTGTCTGTTACGCTTGTAGAGGATATGATATGATTCTTGTCTTCTTTGCTTTGCAGTGTAGATTTGTTTTGGCATAGTGCAAAATCATTGGCAGACCCAGATGTTGCAGATGGCTCTTCCGTCTGTGGAGACGAGGGTATATTCTGGGGTTTCATTTCATGAAAGCGAGGGAAGATCTTTGAAAATGGTTCCTGCTCCTCACATACTCCTCCAGCTGGTGACCTACTACATGAAGTGTCAAGTTTTCTGTTTTCCTTCAGATAGTCCAAGTCTGACATAGCTGGATGATTCTCCTCTTTCTGATGCTTTTCCAGCCTTAACTCAGTTGGAACTTTGTGACTGTTAGGGAGCACTTTATCTTCGCCAAAGTTGTCCCTGGTTTCTCTCTCCTCTGTGGCCATACCCTTTAGAGAGTTTAGGATTTTAGACATCTCTGTAGTTGGTTCTGCTGTTTTAAGCTCTGGTCTACCTGCTGGGGCAACAGATGGCACTTCAGTGTTGTATTCATGTTCTAATGTTGCAATCTGCTGCTGTGCTCCTGGACTTCTTGGTAACATCATCTCATTAGTCCCTCTCTTCTCTTGAGATTCAAATTTAGTTGATGTCCACATTGACGGCAGGTTTTCTCTGAAACTAGTGGAAACTGAAGACCTTGTCTCTGGATCAGACAAGCCTAGGTCAGGAGCCACTAGTGTAGCAGCAGGTCCATCTTGGCCTGGTGATGTGGCCTTCAGTTGTTCTAGGTTGTCCTTCTTTTCCGGGGTTCTGAACGATGCTTCAGGCTTCTCCTCTTGCATTCCATCTGTAAAATCAGTATCAGAGATATCCTCCGTCACCGTGAAGACCTTGAAGTTTGAAGAAGGCAAAATGCAGTCCTTCATGGTGTTTTCTTCTTGCTTATTAAGGATGTCTGTTTGTTCCTGCTCAATTCCCATGGTCATTTTCACCCTTAGAGTGACCTCATTCTCCTCCTCAATAATCAGTGCTTCCTGAAAAACCTCATCCTTGCCAAGTGAGTCCCTCCCAAGGCCCTGGATGTCCTCCTGATGATGTGGAACAGGCGTCCATTCCTGACCATCATTCACTGAACTCTCTGGGTCCATTCGGTTGTTCCTTTCTGCCAGAGCCGTGCACTCTGGAACTGGTTCTGAAGAGCCGGCTACCTCAGTGCTCAACGTGCCTGTCTCATAAACTCTGATATCATGTGGCTGCCGTGAAACCCAAAGTCCAGCCCTGCCTCCCTCTCCTCCTCCTTTTTCCCTTCCTCTCTCTTTCTCTCCATCCCCTCCCTTCGTCCACCCTGTCTGTGCCTGGTCTCTGGGAGGGCTCCGTTTTGTGTGAGAATGTGTGTCCAGCTCCAGGGTAGGTAATGTTGGCTCCACGCCTGGGACCAAGTCCAGCCTTTCACTGCCCGCTTCCAATTGATCCTCCTCTTCTCCGCAGGTCACCTCGCTGGGGTTTCCTTCCTCCTGGCCCCCCCCTGGCTCTGGGCTGGGTCCGTTTTCCTCCAGGCCTGCTGGACCGCCCTCCTGTTCCCTCACGCTGCCTTGGTTCTGGCCCATTGCATTCTGTGGAAAGAAATATTGTGTTATTGCTAGAGTACCATGACGGTGGGCCAACCTCTGCATGTTACGCATGATGCCATGAGTCTGGCATGCAGGCAGTGCCAGGTCTTATCTTGCACAAGGCTGAGCTTTCCCCACTCCTTCATATTTACTCCTCGTTCTCTTCATATCTGTAGCTCTGTGACGTTTGCTAACCATATCAATTTCATGCTTCTCTGCTCTTAGGATGTGTTTATCATTCCCACAGTTATTGACAGACCCTGCTGTAACAAAATAGTGCTGTTGTTCATTTTAGCACTCCTTATCACTCTGTTTTCTGTCTCTGTCCTCTCTTTATTATTCTTTAGTCTGTTTTCCAATAGTTAATTTACTGCACAACTATTTCCCGTCTCACCATAAGCCAGTAAAAATGTATGTTGTTCTCTAAACAATAGTGATGTTGCAAACTTTGACCTTTTGTGGAAACGGTGTGTTTTCCCTCAGTGTCTTGTGACTGAGCATTTCTGAACGCCCATTGATCGTTCATGCTGCTCTCGTTACGTGGACCACATCGTCAGCAGGAAAGCGGGAATTAGAGTCACAAGATTTTGCTGGAGATCTTACCAGTGAATCGCTCCCTCTCATTCCCTCACTTCAGCTGTTAATGACACAGTCAGACACACTGACTACAGTTCCAGGCCAAGTGGTGTCATTGTGTTATATAAGAACTGGAGTGTAGGGACTGCTTTCCAGGCTCTTTCTATCAGCTGCCATTCAGAACGTGCCATTTGTGACTTCTAATAAGACACTGACTGGATTTGTCAGGGATCTTGTATACAGCCTGCTATTGGTCTGTATTGCTCTGTGCTCTGTACTGTATATCCCTGAGGTAGAAAATACTGTAAGTCTGTATGGACATAAAACTGAAGCCTGAACCTGACTCATACCTTTGATACCTGACCCAACTAGGTCCACCTGATACTGCTAAATTTGAAACCAGAACCCATCCCAAACCTGGTAACATGCAATAACAGAGATGTATGGGTAGATCCAGCTATAGATTATATTAGAGAGACAGAAATATATTTGTATATATACAGCATCTTTATTTTCAGGAGCATATGTAAAAATCAGGCCCAACTTGTTGTATGTAAAAAATTGGCCTGAACTTGGTTTGGGCTGAGATGCTTTGTCAGGTCCTATCAGGCTCAGGTCAAGATCAATGTTATAACTGAAATCTTGATTTCATTTTATTTAATTGCAGTTTACTTTTGCAGACACAAAGCTCTAGACTCTCAAAGAGCATCTACTAATGCTTATGAAGAGAAATTTCTCAATCATATTATACATGCAAAAATAAGAAAGAATGAAAATGTCACAAATTTTGCTTAGGAAAAAAGTTAACTAAACAGAATAAAACAAGTACGTTTAAACTACTATGAACAATCAGCGATGATGTCTATATGAAATATTTTTTCCTGCCAATATCAGTATATTATACATATACAGTCATATGTAAAAGTTTGGGCACCCCTGGTCAAATGACATGTTTTTTTGATTTTCTAAGTGAAAATGAGTTGACACATCGTCTATAGAGAACACACTTCTGCACATTTAATGCACAATTATTTGCTAAATTTAACACACTGGAAAGAGAGAGAAAAAAAAACATGCAGAAGTTATGGCGCTTTTGACAATTTATGTTTTATTTTTCCACCATGCTAACTTCAGCAAAGAATTACAAATTATGCATTAAAATGTGCAGACAAATGGCACACGAAGTTTTCTGTTGTCTGTAAAGAATGTGTGAACTTTTTTAAAAAAAATGTACTTGAAACATGTAATTTAACAAGGGGTTATGGAGTGAATTAATGCCATTAGAAATTTGAATTTGAATGCAAAAATCTGTATTTGAATGTTATTTTTTATTTTGAATCAAATCATAACCATCTGAAGTTGAATTCTGAACTGAAATTGAATTTTAAGGTTTGTAACAAAGCAGTATGAAATGTAAAATGAAATTCAGTTTCTAAAAAGCATTAATTTTTCTATTTATTCATTTTCAGGTTCACTGTGAAAGTAACATCCCAGTGTCTTGCAGGCAAAAGCAATCAAACAACCCATATTTTCCCCCTACTCTCCGTACTTCTCACTGTGCCTGCATTTTATCCGAAACACCTAACATACAGGTACAATTGAACAAACTGACTGTAGTGCATCTGTTGCTGCAGTTTATCAAACCCCTATCTCTCTCTACCGCATTCATCAGCGGAAAGGGACCACCACAGGACCACCACTGACCAGAAGATCTGGGTGATGTTCCACTCAGCGCAGCAGTTACACTAAATAGAGTGTATAAGGCACACCTGCATTGCTGGGGTTCACAGGCCTGCTTCTGGACAAAATACATTCATGCACAAAAAAAGGTCCATGTTACATTTTACCCTGAAGTCTGGTTTTAAAATATATTGCTTTACTGGCTGTTCTGCCACTTCTGTTATAAAACAAGCATTTTTACATTACGCCGCTGACGAGATGCAGCACTCAACTGCTTACAAACCTTAAAATTCAATTTTAGTTCAGAATTCAACTTCAGACACAGATTCAGAATAACAACATTCAACATTTTTGCATTTAAATTCAAACATCTGATGGCATGAATCTAATTCTATATGGGGTGTTCAAACTGTTGCACATCTCTGTATATATCTTAGATTTTTATGTATATCGTCACTATCGGATTAAAACCTCGAAAAATCTCCAAAAAGGTAATTTTTAAAATTTCTTACATTTTAAACAAACACTTTAGGCACACTTTAAATTTTATGTTCTATTTATTTCCAACTTATTTTCACTCAGAAAACCAACAAAACATGCAGTTGGATTGGGGTGTGTAAAAAACCAAATACAAATAAATAACATACTCATAAGGCTCCTTCTAGCTCTGGGGTCCTAAGTGACTGCTTATAGCGTATAGCTAGAAATGGCCCCGAGGATGAAGAGTCATGTATGAAGGCAGTTTAATTTCCTGACTGACTTTAATCCTGCCCCCCACACATCTTATTTGTGTAGTCTTTCGCAATTTTTGCTCTCTGGCTGATATCACCCCCCTAAAGACTCTAAAGAATTCCTTTGAATGATGTCTTTCAGTTTATTTATCAGCTTCTCCTAACCTGTGAAACAGGAACACATCCATCATCTGTTATCTCAGTGTTGTCCTTTCTACAGGAAAGACCATTAATGGTTACAAGTGCTGAGGGTCTAGGGGTCACATCAGTAGCGATATGTTTTTAACAGATACCGTTTCATTTCTTGGTTGAAATCTGAGTTAACATTTCAAACACTCATATAATGAGCAGTCATATGTGTGCATGGTCATTTTCCCATGACGCACATGTTGGACCTTATTGTAACCCTATGGCATGATGCTGAGAAAGCGAGAGACTACAGGGGGAATGACTCATACAATGGACAGGGTTCTACAGTGGCAATGTGTTTCCTGTCCCTGCGCCTCTCTCTACACACATATCAGCCAGTTTAGAACAATTCTGGGTGGCAAGCTTATGAGGGTTTCCATAAAAGGTAAATATATATAAAAAAAAAAATCAATAGTGTATTGTGAGTCTCACAAGTTCATCCTTGTTCTTACAGTGGATGTGCAACATCTAGAAATCTCGACTCTACCTTAGAGACAAATAGCAGGAACACTGCCTATTACAGCTGAATTCACTGGATAAAAATAGTTACTTAGAAATTAGGTTCTGAAAAGCCATGCGACCTCCTGTCCAGTCAGGACAACATCTCCTTTAAAGGAGTACTTCACTCACAAATGCTAACATGGCAGGACCAAGCCAGGTTTTTACCTGGAAGCCAACATCAGTAAGGCAATGTCCTTCTTATGTAGGACTGAACTGAGAATATTATATAATGATATAGTCCACCCAGTGAAAATGTAGAGGCAGTTTCCAGAACATAAAGGGAAATTCTGCTGCTTTTCCAGAACGTCTGTACAATTAAGTGGTTAGGAAGTTATTCAGAGTGGTTTAATGTGAAATGCACCATTGTAGAGAAAGTCAACAAGTCAGAATGGTTCACAGCCCCAGTGATAGGAATCAAACATCTGATATTTGTAAAAGCTACAGCGCAGAAAACTTTTACACAAAATGGCTACATTGCCATGTTTTTGATGACAAAAACATTTTTATTAAAATTTGTTCATGGCAGAGATGTCCATACAGGGTACTGGGACAAAAAAAATTGTACCTAAAGAAAACGTTTTCAATTACTACTATTTTATCATTACAAATGTTACATTTGTAATGGTTCCTGTGATTATATGATTCCTATAACTATCACTGTAAACTAATGGCTGGTAACTTTCTCTACAATGCACAATTTCACATCAAATCACTCTGAATGACTTTGTTTACACCACAACTGAAATATATTGAAGTTTTAAAAATGTGGAATTCCCTTTTTACGCCTAGACTTGGACTAAATTGTAATGTCAGTGGTGGTTCATCACTGAAATTTCTCATTTGTTTAGGTGTCTAAATTTAACATTAATCTTGGTCTTTGAAACAAGCCAATGGTAAACGTCAGCAATCTAGTTTGCATCATACTAATGCTGCCTTCAAGTCGTGTCGGAAATATCATATTTACGAGATGGATGCACATGAACGGCACCACAATGTAGTATATACTCTGATTTTTCAATGAGCGAGTTTCTGAGTTGGGGGCGTGTCAACAAAAAAACCAATGATAGCAGCTGATAAACTGTCTGTATTTCAGTTATTTATCAGTCACAACATTAACACTGCAGGCTGAAACCATCCACACATGGAAATACAGATATAATGTATATACACAGAGTGTCTGTAATAACAGAAAAATAATAGTAAACCAAAAACATTATTTTTTCCACTTATTTCCAACCAAAGCCACTTGAACACAAATCAAGTTGCACTTCCGTCCGAAGTAGGAACTTCCGAAGAGGACTTCAAGGCAGCATAACTGGCCTCTACTAGCTTTCATTCATTGATAACAATGCTAGTATGCTAACATTTTGAAGTTAATATTACTTTAAACAGGCATTATGGCTTGAAACTAGTGTTTAACACATTATTTATGATGCTATACCAGTATTCAGTAGTGCAGCATTACATCCCTCAGCCTCATTAGTTTGACAGAATTCATAATTTTACATTATTGTTTCCTTCATTAGTGTTTTTTCACTGCAATACCCAGCATACAGAACATAAATACATGATATAAGCATTTGGAATCCCTGTGATGTCAACCAATCCTGCTAGCTTAGCCACTGATCTACAGGCTAATAATACAACCAAGCTAGCATTAGTGCAGCTCTTAGCTTTGTGGAACCCAATTGCAAAGAAAACAGTCAATTTATCTTTATTCAGCATAAAGTTTTTTTACCCTGTCAGCCAAAGAAAAGAAGCCAGACTGAGGTAAAGTATCTAGATAACCTTTCTTGTATCTAGATCTTTTGGCTTTTGGCTAGTTTGTGTCATCTAACTGATCATTTCTGTGATCTGAGTAATCCGTTCTCTCTACTACAGTGATGATTTGAAGACATATGAATTTATACGGTTGCAATAAGATCATCTTCCTAGCAGTAAAGTTAGCTATCCAGCTAACCTTTGCTTCTGCATTACAGCTTGCAGTTCTAGTTTTTCAAAGGCTTTTCCCACCTTCAAGATACATCATCAGAAGGTGGTTTTCCAAGGCTTTAAAACTGAAAAACTCAGTCTCTACTGCAGCATCACTGTATTTACAATGGATATAGTGACAGTTACATTTTTAATTTTGGCCAAAGAGCCCCTTTAAGGCCCCTGGACAGCCCAGAAACTTATACAAGCAACACATAGTAGGAGTGCTTGTGATAAACAGGCTCTCCCCAATCCAAGTAATTTCATTTGTTAAAACATGAAAGGCCAAAATGAATCCCAGATCAGCCTGCAGTCTGCAGCAAGACCCCCATCCCATCCTGGCCTGCCACAACTGCCTTATTGTCCTGTTGTTTTCAGCCAGGCTTAAGGCGAATCACTTGATCGCCTTGTGCTTGCCTGTCTTTCCCCTGAACACACAACATACTTTTGGAAATGGTTCTTCTGACTGTAAGAGTTAAAGTGAGTTTGAATCAAACGCTATAGAAGTCAAGGCCTGCTCTGAGAACAGATACCTCAATGAAGTAACAATGCATTTTAAATGTGACTATGTGTGTGTATTTCTCACTCACCGGCGATCCTGGGGGATTTCCGAAAGCGAGCTGTTCTGTCCACCGGGACAAGGCGGCTCTTTGTTGGACAGACAGTCGAAGCTTCTTGCACTGTTCGTCTCCTACTTCACTGTGTCATTGGCAGGGCTTTTTATTGCTCTCCTGTGCTGTGATGTCACAGCCTTATTTGCCTAATGCAATAAGTTACTCCTCTCCCACTGTGAATTTGCACAGCTGATCAGAGCTGGACAGTGATAAGGGCAAAGAGTCCCTCGTCCAGTGTCTCAAAGTGTAAGCGTTGGTCTACAACCAGCCTCCTCCACAGTCTGTGCAATTTAAGTCATTAGGAATTACTGAATCAGTTTGTATTTGAAGAATGATTATAAATACTCTCTAGTTTACTCTACTCTACTCTACCTGATTTGGATAATTACTTTATCTTTGGCACGTTTACTTTACTCATTTCTCATTTACACTTTTACATTGAATCAGCAAAGCACTGACAATCATATGATACTAGCATGGTAGTGTGTGCTAGAGTATCAGGCACAGTAGGCTGGATGCATGCAGAATCAGATGGTGATGTAGTTCTTATGCTGTATCACTGTACAACAAGGATTATCTGTTTTTTAGCTTTTCCAGTTGTAAAACACAGGATTCAACTCATTCATTATCATTATCAGGAAGGGATGCATGACACTGTTGTGAATCCTTTGGATTGAAAAAGAGAATTCCTACATATAGGACTCAAGGACCTAATCAGAGGAGGATGGGTTCCCCACTGTTCAATGGTAAAATGCTATCATGGCTAACATGGCTAGCAAAGAACATGCCACATTCATTTTGGATAATGATTTGTGGGTTTGTGGGAATGGGCGCTATTGCATGAGCCTCTAATATTGAAGCCTTCAATGGGGCCTAAGACCATGGACCTTCAGTACCTAATGTTTTGCAATATAACTATTCTGTGTTAGAGAGATTGCTTGATTTACTTCAATAATACTCTACCATGCAGCAATGATTCCTGGTCTGTGATGCTTTTTGAAAACATAGTCTTTAAAATTGAAGTTTTTAATTTCCTTTCCTTGTATAGATGCTGGAATGTTAAAAATCCTTGGACGAACTGCTTATGTTGAATTTGTTTTGGTTAAAAAGCCTGTATATGCAGTCTTTGCAGTGCTAGTGTAGTATAATGCTGGGCCTTCTCAGTCCCAATGCTAAGACATGATGTCACCAAAATGTAATGCAAAAAGCCCATAACCCTTTTTTGGGCCCAGGGGCTACAGTATTACCAATGTAGTGTCTATATCATTAGCCTCACTGTATCAACAGCATTTCTATTCCTGGTCATACACCCTTTGAAAGCTATCCATCTACCCATGAGCTGTGCCCTGGGGTGTATGACTAATTTTATTATGGTTAGACCAAAACTAATACACAGTCCACAGAGGCTGTTGAAGTATTTAGTGAAGCAGTGACTCTTTCAGCTCTTTCCAAATCGACTCTGTAGATCAGACACTCTGGAGTAAACTACAAATCATGTTAATTTTGTAAAAATAACAATTTTTAAGAGGTAACAGACAGACATTTGTTTAATAACAGCACAAAGGGGTTTGAGTACATGACTAAACGTCTGCAGCAATAGTGTACAACTGTTCTTTGTTTTTGCTTGAAGCTTCACTATGTATGTTTTGGTGATTTGGAGTTCTCTCTGGTGGAAATGTGTAATTGTTGGTTGTGCTTCTGACCCTTCCCCAAAGTGGATGATTCTGACGATTGCAAGCATGTTATGAACTATGTTCGGCAGCACACAAAAAAAGATGACATTAGCATCGCTGAAGACAGCTCTTGGCGAGTAAAGGACAAGTTAGATGCGGTAAATAAACAGGGGTAGAAGTGAAACAGGAGGAGGAGGGACTATATAAATCAATTTTCTGTTGCACCTTTAACGATGCTGCAGTTAATGGGGAAAGGATTTGGTAATTGAAGCAGAGTCTGCTGACTGGGACGTGGCTTGGAGAAACATTTTTAAGTCATCAAAAAATCGTAATCACCAACTGATTCATTTGAAACTCCCTCATAGGAGATACTCTCTACTTTCAAGATTTCAAGCCTAGCTCTAAAAATCACGGTTCACCACAAAGCATTGAGGAAACATGCTGTCTGGAACTTTTGATTATCCCCATATAAAATGAATGAAATATGCCCAGGTTTATAGTCTTCATTTGGAATGATGTTAGGTAACTATATGGCGGCACTTTAGCAAACACTTTCTTACTAACTTTAATACATATGCATGACGTTGAGACATTTACAATGAATGTAAGTTTCCATCAAAAAAAAAAAAAAAACCCTAAAAACATTTTAATGCTTCTAAAAGTTTGTTGATAGAAACTGTATTTTTGTGTAATATTTTGTGAATGTCGACCAAATTGTTTTCTGTCCAGCTCTAGGGTTAAAAAGTGTTCGCAAAACAACTTGTTGGAAACGTTTTATTTTTCCAAAAAAAAAAAAAAAGCATAAATTTGGTGTCACAGATCACGTGCCTCCTACAGCAAACACAAACAGTATGGCAGAGAGGTGTAGCTGGACTGAGGAGGAGACAGACCATTTTTAAAAGGAATGCTGCCGCTTTTCAGCTCAGAAAGATGTCCAGAAAATACTACAGCCTTTCTAAATGGCTAACTGTTCTGTATTCCATCCCATATGGAAACAGTTCTATATGGTAGAAAAACATAATCTCTTGTGGAACTGTTCCGCTGAAAGAATAAATAGTAAAAATAAGAAAAATAAAATGTCAAAACTCACCTTTTTTTAGCCATAAACCAAAACAACTACAGCTTTTTGCAGGAAATGATGTCATTTTTATTGCAAGAGTTGATCTGATAGAAACAAGCACAGTCCAGCATGGTCGCCACACTGGTGAGAGAGAGAGAGAGAGAGAGAGAGAGAGAG
>JAILXH010222247.1:0-22104 GCA_023558415.1 Piaractus mesopotamicus
GCTGTTAGCTTCCTTCAAAAAAGAAAACTTTGAGAGATTGTTGTTTTTATTGCTGTGAGAAGTCCTGAGTAGTGGTTGTTGGAAAGCTGAACTATGCATTTTTCTATAAAAGCCAAAAAGGAAATAACAAACACTTGAGAAAAATATGGCTAGTGAAACTGGGTGGCTCACATTTGATTGACGTGGAACAGTTGTTGAGATATGGCAGAGTGAATATGAGCTGACATGTACATTTTCATCGTGACATGGCTTTCTGTCACTTCCCACATAAATGTCGCACACAGGCATTTCTGCTCGTGGGAAGGGGGGAAATTAAATTCTCTGCCTTGAAGTTACCTATAAATCTAGATCCCAAAATGACTCTGGTCAGTGTGCCTTGAACAAGAGCCTTACAGCCGAGTCAGGGCTGTTAAAATAGACTCCTGCTTACTCTTGCATCAGGTCAGATGATGGAGTATTTTTTTTCTCTGTCAATAACTGGCCTGTGCATCAAAGGCAGAGCACTGAATCATTTAGGATAGTGCTTTTTCTCAGACAAACTTTAATAAAACCAAGTATTATCTACTGAGTCATCAAATGTACGTGTGCCAGGTAAGATAACCTGCATATGATTTGGTCGACGTCAACAAGTGAGGCCTAAAGTAAAGCCATCATTTACAATGATTGCCATATGGCCCAGCAGAACTTAACGCAAATATCAGCAATTCTGTGTTATTGCACAAAAGAATGGAGACATTTTCTGGCTCATAACCCGCCTAAAGGGCCCTCCAAGGTCTATGGCTGATGCAATGGCCGATAAAGTGGCTCGCTTGACAGAGTACAGACATAAGGGGAGAGCCAGAGAGAAGAGGAGGAGGACGAGGAGAGAGTTTGAGAGGAGCACTTGTGAGCTGAAAGCTGTTTGAGCGATTGAGTCTGCCAGTGTAAATGATGTGAACAGCCTCATCTCCAGCACAAGAAGAGAAGCCTCCTCTACTCTCTCTGACTGCTGATGGAAAGTGCTCCATTACTGCTCTGTGGAGAGTATACTCAACATAACTAATGAGGAGCAAGAACGGCAAGACAGAGCAGCATATTCTGCTAAAAAAAAAGTAAACTGTGCTCCTGTGTATATTTCCGCTGAAAGCGGTTGATTAGCTTTAGCTGTAAAATGGGTACCTAGAAGCTGAAAGGAATAAACAAGCTCAGAAATGCAGGTCATCAAGTTGAAGTGTTAGTTTAAGTGGTGGTGGGTGTCCATAATATGTTTACTGTACGCCTCCTGCTCCATGTTTTCTGGAGAAAGAGTTCTCTTCCGTACACTGCCTTTCATCTGAGTTGATGCCTCTAATTTCTCATCACATTTTTATGATGTACATAAAAGCCACATCACTTGGTAAGCAACAAAACAACCTCTTGAGAGATGCAAATTTTCTTGTAGCTGTGTTTATAGCCCCATGGGTTTATTTACTGTTTACACTTAAATCGAAAGAGAACAATTTTATCACACACACTCTTCAAAATAAAAGTTCCTACGTGGTTTTTGGTTAGGAAGAAGCTTTAATTGGTATGGATCTTGTACAATATGTGTACAACAAAGTCTTGCTGACTGTTTTGCCAGCTATTCACCATGGACAAAAAAACTAGCAAATAACTTTCCCATGTCCTTTTTGTGGCAAAGTTTCAGTACTTAATTGCTACTAATCGTTAGGAATATGGTTTATCATAAAGTGCTAATATGCCATCATGCCTTTTAATACTGCATAGGCACCATTACTATTTACTACACTATCAGTGGCGTAGTGTGTGGGAGTATGCACTTGCATATGGGCCCATGTTTAGTGGGGGGCTGTGAATCACATCTTCGTTTTATCGCACACCAGCTGCATTGACCTCCAGCTGCATCGACCTCCAGCACTCCAGCACCCTTGCTTCTCCAGAACACCATTCAGCAATTATCTGCAACTTCATTCAATTAAACCCAAAATGAAACCACAAAAAGCCATTGTACATGAGATGTTGCTTGAAATTTACACCAAGAAAGGCAGCCAGTGTATAGTCTTTAAGACAAACGCTATCTATTTCTTGCAACTCTTCTGCATGGCAGAACTTCTTGTATGGTATGCGGTAGTCCTCACATCATGACCAGTTCTGTTCTTTTCATCTGATGTGTAATTGTTGAAATCAGTTTAAAAATTACTCGTTGGGCATTGCGAAGTTGTGTTGGGTGTGAGAGTTCTTTGCTAGTACTGATATAAAACACAAACACAGCAGTTTGTATATCTTTTATAATATCTACCATTATATCCTAACAGTCTTGGCCATGTGAAGATTTTACTCTGTTACATCAGGAACAGGCTGGACTTGTTTGGCAATTCTTTGTAGCTAGGATTAAGGGGAGGATTGGCTTTGACTGGGAAGACTTTCCACAAGATTTTGTAGTGTGTCTCTGAGAATTTGTGCCTATTCAGTCAAAAGAGCCTTTGTAAGGTCAGCATTTGTTGGACAAGGAGGCCTGGCTCACAATAGACATTTCAGTTCATCCCAAAGGTGCTCAGTGGAGTTGAGGTCAGGGCTCTGTGCAGACCACTGAAGTTACTCCACATCAAACTCATGAAACCATGTATTTATAAACCTCGCTTAGTGCACAGGGGCAAAGTTATACTGGAACAGGAAAGGGCCTTCCCCAAACACTTGCCACAAAGTTGGAGACATGTAATTGTCTAAAACCTCTTTGCATGCTATAGCATTAACATTCCCTTTACTGTAACAAAGGGGCCCAGCCCAAACCCTGAAAAAAAGCCCCGGACCATTATTCCTCCTCCACCAAACTTTTCTGTTGGCACTATGCGTTCCGGTAGGTCTTGTTCTCCTGGCATCTGCCAAACCCAGATTCATCCATCAGACTGCCAGATAGTGAAGCATGATTCATCTCTCCAGAGAACATTTCCAGTACTCCAGAGTCTAGTGGTGGTTCACTATGCATCACTTTATCAGGCTCTTGGCATTGCACAGAGTAATCTAAAGCTGCTCAGCCTTGGAAACCCATTTCATGACATTCCTAGTGCACAATTCTTGTGCTGATGTTACTTTCAAAGGCAGTTTGAAACTCTTTAGTGAGTAACACAACAGTGGATGGGCATTATTTTTCATGCACTACATGCTTCAGCACTCGGTGGTCATGCTCTGTGAGTTTGCTTGATCTACTACTTTGTGGCTGAGCTGGTTGCCTGTAGCTGTTTGTGGCTCAGCTAGATGCTTCCATTTCACAATAATAGCACTTACAGTTGACCAGGGCAGATCTAGCAGGGCAGAAATATCAGAAAATGACTTGTGGTAAAGGTACCATCCTATGACAGTGTCACTCAGTCACTGAGCTCTTCATTATGACCCACTCTACTGCCAGTGTTTGTCTATGAAGATTCCCTGGCTGTGTGCTTGATTTTATACACCTGTAGTCATAGGTTTGGCTAAAACCCCTAAACTCAATAATCATGAGGGGTATCCCTCCTAATTACCTTTGGTCATATAGTGTATTTTCAGAAAGGGCAGAAGGCTGTTGTGTTCTACTAGTATCACTAAATATTTCATCATTGTGTTTAACTGCTTACAGTTACATGACTTGGTCTAGCATGA
The DNA here is from genome assembly GCA_023558415.1 of Piaractus mesopotamicus. NCBI lineage: Eukaryota > Metazoa > Chordata > Actinopteri > Characiformes > Serrasalmidae > Piaractus > Piaractus mesopotamicus. Next base: position 3,616 of record JAILXH010222247.1, read on the forward strand.
CTGACTGGAAACCCATTTGCATTACCACTGGCATTATGTTATAAAGCTATTTGAGGATCCAGAATTTTGTGATTATTATGAGATCTGAGGAAGAAATTAATGTTAATGCATTCATTAAGAAATAATTGCCAGGATCATCACTTTTCATTTGTTTGATCAAACAGCGCTTTGATGGAAGCTTTTGAATGTTGCAGCACCAGTAGCATTAAAATGACCCACACATGCAGAGAGAATGCTGCAAAGATATTTCCTAGATGCAGACCACACACTAACAAACATACTAAGGATGTGTGCAATTGACAATATCTAAGTTTTTTCGTAAATTTGTTCTTGAGAAAGGTCCTAGGAAAAAGGCTGTATAAGATTCATGTTTTTAAACCACAGAATTGTTCACACCTCTTGGGTGTGTGTATATTCTGTTCTTACCTAAGAACAAATCCCAAATAAGAAAACACTGGTGAATGTCAGAATCTTGCATAAGTGGATTTTAAGAAGACATTTCTTCTTAAGAACTGTTGGTGAATGAGGCCCATTGTTCTTAACGTTTGACTCATAGTCTGCACTGAAAATTCTGTAGATTATGCATGCTGTAACTCAGGCTCTACTGTCAGCCTTTTCTTTTTCTTCATTTTAATAGCACATCACAATTAATAGAAAAAAGTGTACCTGTAGATGTGTTTTCATTACTATTACCATGATGCTACAGAGTGCTTCTAATCAGGTTTTTTATTTAAGAGCCAGATGTTAAAAAAATGGTGGTTTGATCTTATGCACTCAAACTGACTAATAAAAAAGCTAGTTTTAATCAAAAGTTTATACTTTCTTAATGCTGCTTTTATTAATTATCTTTTCCACATTTTACACCAGTCATTAGCGCCTGCGCTTACAACTTTAATGAGAAATAGATCAATTTACCAGGACAAGGAGACATAATGAAGGGACAAGTTGTTAAACAGCAGCCCTTTCCCCTCCCTTCCTCATTCCGTAGAAATGAATGTCTGATACTGAACAGTATTAGAATAATATCTTAGTTATGCTGGCTCTCTTCAGATGATTAGCTCTTACATGTGCAGTGGATTTGGTTGTGCATGTTTGGTGGATTAAAATATCTGAATACTGAACAGTCCTGAAAGCTCATTGGACAGTCTTGTGATGCCCCAAAAAGTGAGTAGTCAAATATTATAGGCAGTCCTTAATAAGCACTGTTGTATGCAGTTAAGAATGAATTCCTACTTATATAATGTTCTCATTCGAAGCATATATGAGAGAACATTCCAGATTTAATTAAAGTGTCATTCATCTTTCCAAACACTAAAACAGAAGCTTCTCTTTTGCTCTGATCTGAGACAACATAGATTGCTCTGTCAAGCCTCCACATAGTGAAAATCCTACTGTAGAAAATGCTGCCATGTTAGGAGATTATAGACTATTTTAGTGAAGAGCACATATAACTAGAGCTGTGCTGCATATAGATGAATACAAAATGTTTCTGCAGTTCTTTGAGGGTGCTGATCATGTCGTGACCGTGTGCTATTAAAAACAGCTCTTAAGCTGGAAGACCATAATCCGCTATTTTTTAATTCATTTTTGCGTATGTACCCAAATTATACGTGTTACAACTGTGCAAACAGATTGCACAATAAATTGAACTTAAGTTTTTTTTATTTTATTTTTCACACATTTGTTTATATCATTTGTCACACTATGATTTCTATGCCAAATTTGCCAAATTATTAATATTCTGCTTCTTACACTATAGTAATGACTAGGAAGATATTGAGTATCACCTAAAAAAAACGCATGATGTTAACACTTTATTTGGATGGTCCACTGTAGGTGCTTTGTAAATGCTCAGTATATCTTTAAGAAACATTAAACTAAATATCCATTAAATGCAACTAATCTTGAAGTTGAGTGTTATTTGAATGGTCCACTGCAGATGCTTTGTAAATGCTTAAATATCCATTAAACACAACCGAACCTCAATTTCAGTGTGAAAGAGTTTATTAAATCTATCCCTAATCCTAACCTTAACCTTGAGGCCAAACTTACATCTACTCCTAACCCTAACCCTAATGTTGATAATCAACTAAACATCATCAGATGGTTTGTTTATGATTTAAGTGTCTGTAGAGCATCTATATGGTCCATCCAAATAAGGTCTGACTGACATAAATAACTAAAATAGTTAGAATGATTGAGAGACATGATCTTTATTCTGTGTAGAGTGATTTTGTGAGCTAATTTGTGCTCCTTTTCCTTTCTCAGGTTCCTTTTACAGTTCAAGAATCATGAAATGATTTAAGTATTACAAGAACTTTATATTGCAGCATGTAACATGCACTGTTTAATCTTATTCAGAATTCTATCTAGTTATCATGCAGCAATTAAAGACAATTGCTGAGACATTTATACAGAACGCAGAGTGCTTTTTAAAAGCATGCCACTGGCACAATATGCAATGCCACTGAAGGGAACTGGCTAGAGTAGAGACATGACATGTAAATCCTAGGACTTATTAGAAAGAGAACTCTTATATAGTTTGCTATTTTTACCTTGAAGTTCAAAAATAAATGCTAGCATAGTACATCATAAATGATCATACATGACATGCAGAACAGAACATAAAACATGTTTCTACACACTGTTTCCTACTTTGTTGCTGATGTATCTAAATCATACTGTCATAGATACAAGCTAAGACTCTTTAGAAATAATTGCAGCATTGACAATGTTAGTGAAAATGTATAGGTTTTCACTGTCATTCAAAAGTTCAGATCAAATGGCAAGAGCTTAATCCTGATGATAGTTTGGCAATCATAAAACAATTTAGATGGAATAGGTCATTGTTGTATCAGTGATTCTGGAGCTTATATTTCACCAGGTCAGTACAAACTAAGGCTTCTTTTGTGCATTATCAGCACACAGTGTGTATGCTGACTCACTGGAAAGCACGGCTTGGAGGCTTGAATCAGTGGTCTGGACCCTGCTTCTGATGAGTGAGGATGAAATGACAGAACTGGTTAGACTGTAATGTTTCAGTCTGAGTGCTTTCAAGCACTGGGCCTCAGAGAAATGGAGGAATATGGAGAACGGGGAGGGTTTGACACAGCTCTCTTTTAGCAGCAGTCAAACTTTTTTAGCACTCTCAGACCAGTGATATGCAGGCAGACTGTTTTAGTGCTGCAAAATGTATAATTTCTTGTGCTGTTACAGGTTTGATGAATTCAGACAGTATTTACATGGGACTCTGTAGGTGGAAAATGAGCTAGCAGTGAAGTCTGTGGTTAGGGAGAGGGGATTGGATGTAGCTGATAGTCCAGTACACTGTTCTGAAAGCCCTGGCTTCTCCTACACTCTTAGAAATAAAGGTGCTCTAAAGGATTCTTTGGGACAATGTCATTGAATAGCCTATTTTGGTTCCCTAAAGGACCTTTGAATAGATGGCTCTTAAAAGAAGCATTTTTAGACATGACGTGTAAGTGTGAAGAACCTTTTCAAGGTTAAAGAACTTCCACATAATGTTCTATTACAAAGGCAGGCCTGTGCATAGACATTTTTGGGGTGGAGCGACCTGAGTTTAATTTACGTCATATGGTATGCACTTTTATCTAGAGAAATTCTCTTATAATGTTGTGTTAAGGGTCTCAAGCGAAACTCAGCCTAACTCAGGGTGCCAGAGCAGGGCACCAAACCAACAACCTCCCATTTTCAAAGTGGCAGCTTTATCCACTTCTCTTATATACTGCTATGTAAGTTTTAACTCTCTTTAAGCAGGAGATTGGAGGGCGTCTTTGCACATGCCTAAACCAAGGTTTTTCAGTAATACTTCACTTGAACTACATTGCATTGTCATTGTAATGCCATACATATGTCACATGCTGTCATGAGTTGTTATGACAGATTATGTCCAGTAATATAACACTCTCATGTTATTATTAGCGTTAATTGTCATGACAGATGTCACAATGTTTGATGTCATGACGGCTTACTTGAGCAAACAACAAAAATTAGCAGGTGTCGTAAGCTGTCATAACATCAAACATTATGACATCTGTCATGACAATTACTTGACATGACATTGTTACATTACAGGACAAAATCATCCGTCATGACAATTCATGATAGCAGTGACATCTACCATGACATGTTTATGACGTGTTTATGACATGGCTATGCAGCAGGTTCCGAGTGAAGCATTATTGTTTTTTTCCAAGAACCCCATGTCCAAGCCAAGAACCATGTATGAACCTTCATTTGTAATAAGGAACACGCTAGTAAGGTGTTTTGTAGGGAGGTTGTTTTTAGACATTTCATGTTCACAAAGTGTACGTATGTGTTGGATCAGATTTGGTATGATTATGGATTTTGGGTGGAATGCTCCTTTAAAAGAGGAGCCTGGGGAACATGGCACAATATAAGTGAACTGAGTTTTATTTATAGTGGTAATACAGAGCACTGCTCAGTCCCTTCTCCCTCTGGAGCATGTGCAGAGGCTTGCTCATAATGCTCTAATGACAGTACTGATGAGAGTGGGGAAGCATGAGACCACACACACATCCTGCTGTCAGAAATAAGCCTCTTCCTCTCAGAGCAGTCCATCTCCTGTGTACTCCTAGATGCCAGGGAATAAATCCAGCACCTGCATTCTGTAAAGCACCACCTGTCATAAATTCCTGTTCACTTTGTTAATGTGACTTAAAGGTTAGTGTTAAAAAAAGAACAAATCAAAGTAGCTAAGATATTGCTTGGTTAATTTAAGCTTTTGTGAGGTTGACATAGGTGGCATTTATTCAAAGGCCACTGCAATCCACTTCCTAAGGCTACTACAGTTTTATACTAAAATGTATGGCTTTTTCTCTAGTATTAACGTATTATGACGAAGGCCAAATGATTACATGGCTTGACAAAACTGGACATCTTAAATGAGCGGTTGAGGCATGGAACATAGAAGCACCCAAGTTCCTTTCATCTGCCACTGCTCCTATTCCAATATTTAAGCGAGGCACGTGGCTGCATGAGGATTGCTTCCTTTTGACCAGAAGACGACTTAAAATGGAAAAATATGAAAATTTATGTGGAAGTTATGTTGCGACTACATTAAAGAGAGGACTGCTGTTGCTGTAGGCTATGGAAGATTGCTCCTCAGCCACACTGAGAGAGATGTCAGCCTGTCAGCTGGATTTAGCTGACCAGTTTGCCCTACGTGCTCACAGCCCGTTCACCCATGACTCCAACTGTTCTTATTATGCCTCCTCAAGTCCACATGACTAACACCCTCACACCACAGGGTCAAAATAGTGTGCATGAATCTTTAGAGCCATGAAGCTGTATGCATGCTAGTGCAGTGCACAGACTTTATGGATTTATGGCTTCAGGAAAAGTCAGGAAGAAAAATGAATGCTGAATAAGGGAAGTCCTGAGTACTGTTGTTTCAGGGTAGTTTAAGTTATGCAAGTGGTAGCGGTGCATGTGATGCGTCCTTGAAGCATTCAGAATTAATTTCAGAGCTGGAAGGAACAAAGGTAGACAATCAGAATACTTTCTAGCCAGCAAATGGTCATGTGCAAGTTGGGCAAGCAACTATGTACACTCTTAAGGATTCCTTATGTAATGTTCTCTGAAAACACTACAGGACATTTACATTATATTGATGTCCTTAAAGTAAAAAAAAAAACAAAAAAAACACTAATGTGAGGTTTATTAGAAACAACATTTAATTTCTCCAAATATCTGCAATAATTCAGTGATTGAGTTATTCAAAGTGGTTTGATGTGAAATGGTGCATTGTAGATTTCAATTTAAATTAAACATTGGTAATGGGAACACGGGGTCTAGATGTCTACAGCACAAATATACTCAAATATAGACAATTTCTTATTACCATCCAAAATGGTCAGTGAATCCACACGTCTTCTGAGTTTATGTTATGCTGATGATGATAAAATATTGGTGAATCTGAAAAAAAAAAAAAGTTTTTTGGGGGACTATTTCAAAAAATTAATTTCAGACCAAAAGCTTATCTCAGTACTCTCAAGAAACAATGTCTCAGGCAACAGCTGCATAACCATTTTGTATAATACCTTTCTGTGAGGTAGGTTTTGGGTCATTAAACACTTCAGACGTCTGGTTCCTATGACCCTCACTGTGAATTCTGACATGTTTCTCTAGAATGGAACATTTCACATCAAACCACTCTGTATGATTTTATTTGCATCTTAATGATTTAATTATAAAGACAAAAACCAATAGAATCATAAAGAATAGGGTTACTTCTGTGTTCCTATCAATACTATATTATTTTAATGCAACCTTTGCATAAGGATGAAAATTTGCATAAGACCATTTGTCTGGAAAGGTTGATTTTCTGTTTGTAGAAAGTGCGGTTCTAAATATCTTGTTTGTTGTTTGCTTGCAGTGAATCCACACATTTTGGCATTTGCAGGCAGACATGACAAATAACGGTGTGATGTTTAGTTGCATGTGGTTGATTTGTTTGTTTGGAACGCTAAGCAGAGCAAACAGAAATAATGCCTCCAGCTGAGACAAGCTTGAAAAAATAGAAGATCACAGGATCTTTGGAAATATTGAATAGAAGCCATGTAATGACTCAGTGTGCTTTTATTCCCCAAAAATGCGTGTCTGTAAATATGGGTAAATGATATACTCAGAAGTTCAGCAGCGAGCTACAGTATACGGCCCTGTGGCACTCTGTGGCTTTTATCTGAAACAAGAGGGGATCTGGGTTTTGCATAAACATTCCTTCTGGAATATTCTATTACCCACAAGGAATTTTTACCATTCTAGAATTTATGACACGTTTCAGGTGTTTCTGCAGCACAAGTACAAACCAGCACAAACCAGCTCTAATACCCTACTGAAAAAAACATGAATGCTGGTATGCTGGTCGACCAGCATGACCATGTTGGGTGACCAGCTAAACCAGCACCAGACCAGAATAAACCATCTGAGACAGGCATAGACCTGATTAGAATTCATGGTTGTCTAAGCTGGTGTCAGGTAGTTTATGCTGGTATGGTGCTGGTTTAGCTGGTCACCCAACATGGTCATGCTGGTTGACCAGCATACCAGCATTCAAAACACAACATTTGCTGGTTTTACTCATGAATTTGCTTATTAGCATTTTTAAAATAGCAGCACTATGCACATCCTTAAAAAAAGATGGTTCTTCTAGGGGTCTCTAGTAAATTTAGCAAATTTCAGTTGTAGCTGTCTAGATGCTATCTGAAGGCTGATTTTGAAATTACAAATAAGGAAAAGCAAAACAAGCTTGTTAAATCATGAAACATAGTCTGCTTATAGACAATAGGAAGTACTCAAAAACAATGATGGACTGATATCTATTAAATTACTGTACATATCATTCCCATGCACCCTCACTTTCAGCCACTCAGGCAAAACAGTTTTGTTGTACACAAGTGAGCCTATAAGCTATGTCAATAGAGTGTTTCAGTCAATTTAGCCTGAGGGTTACAACAGCTTTCAATAGAAATCATCCCACTTCTGATAGTTAAAACTGCACTTTTTTCGGTTAATATTGAAATATAAAATGCCTGACTGAATCAGGAGGAAAAAAACACAATAAAATATAGTTTGCTTGCTCTGCCACTAGTCTCCCTGTAAAGCCTGAAAAAATCATTTAAAAGTCAGGGTTACACATTTCCACCAGAGGTCTTGCATAGTGTAACATTAAACTCCATTAATTTCTTCCTTCACGCTTATCCCTGCATATGACACTAGTTGCAGGGCTATACCACGATGACACATCTCTGTGTCCTCCTCATCTAGTTATTGCTCACTTCCAAAATGTATAAAAGATTCATTCACACTGGTTGTTCTTTTTTTTTCAGCTGTAGTTTATCATCTACTTGACATCTTGATGTCCTATTACTTATTTCTATATATGTGCTATAATTAAATTATTTCTGGAAGACATTGAATCTCTAACTGTTTTATGTTAGAGCATTCCAAGTATTATTTATTCTTTAGGCTGCCTTATTAGGCCAGAAACATACTACAATGACGCAAGGACATGAACGCAGATGCTTTGAGCTATGCAGACATGGATTTGAGCATTGTTGCTTTCACACATTTTTCACAACGCAATTCATAACGCAGTGCAAATGCAAGTTGCATTCTGAGCTTTACAGCAATGGACGCTATAGTGACAGCCAAGCCTGGCCAAACTGACTCTACTGCTAGTGTGCTTTCTCCTGGTCAAATGCCATAGGGGATGAGCAACAATGCGCAAAAATGGTTCACTTGCATAAACATATATAATAATACACTATCTAATTTTTTTTTATTCCAATATAACAGATAAAGCAGTTCACTCTCCTCTACTGTCGATGTTTAGCTGTTGTGGCTGTTGAAACAACAGTAGGCTCCATTCTGATTTGTCCTCTATTGCCCCTTTGAGTACTGAGTGCCTTAACCACCACAATAACATAAGAATGCATGGTGAGTTTATACAAGGGGACTGTGCGTTTACAATGTGTTGACCAGACATTGTCATTTGCATTCATGTACTTACACTGAGTATGTTTCTGACCTTAGGCTGGTCAGTTTCAGTAGGCGGGCACAAGAAGAAGATGGGAAAAGTCAGGTAGGGAAATTGTAGACTTAAATATTGTAAAAACTAACCAGCTTATGCTAATAGCAAGTAATGAGCATTCAGAGTATTGAGGCTGTCTCTTATTAGGTGAGCTGTTAAATAATGCCAGCTCTGAAACTATTCAGCCATAAATGATTATTGAACACTTTGATGAATAAACATTCCAAAATAGAGGAAACAAACAAATAAAAAAATGCCAGTTATAATGGGCCAGTTATTGAGGCGTAGTCGTTAATCACAGGGTCCAGTCAGCTCTTTTGCATTTGCTCTGGCATAGTTTTTAGTCAGTTGGTACAACATTATTCATAAGATTGTGTATTAGGTTTGAGAGAATGTTTTAATGAGTCCTCAATAGCCTGTGATGTGGAGTAGAGAGTGCATTAATGAGTCTGCAGCACAACAGTGGGTATTGGAACAGGCTGCTGAACAGTTTTAGACAACGAATAGTCACATCTTAATAATACTACACTATCATGCATGATGCATGCGACCATGCTAATACCGTTTTCTTCTATGTTCAGTAGATGCTGCAACAATAGTATCCATTCTGTTCATTGGATTATTAGAGGAAGTAGAAATTTTGTGTATATGGTAAACAGGGATGCATGCCCCTTTTCAAATTTAACTGAGTTGTCCCCTATATTTAATAAGAAAAGACTTCTGTGTGTGAAACAGCAGAATTGATCTATGCTCCGCCTCAACTCACATCCCACTCTCAGCTAGATGATCCTGGAAATGTAGAGGCTAAATTGACAGAACATTGCAGAAACAGAGTTTAAAAGGCAGGACAGTCCATTTTCCTTTCGCAGAAGCTTCATTTCTCCTTGCATACTTTCTTCCACATACAAAAGAATATTCATGAGAAATTAGCCTAAATGTTGCACTGCATTTCTGTAAATATTACTCTGGTTCACATGCCAAAATAAGTCTTTCACTTTCACTAGCACTCACTCACTCACTCACTCACGCATACATGCACACACACACAATGCACAGAAGGAAAATCACTCCAGACATGCTGCCATTAACTAAAATGGACTAAAATTCATGTCTGCAATCCATATTCTCTTTCCATCAAAGACTTCACTCGGAACTGCTGGTGACAGTTTTCATCCATTTGAGAGTAGTTTAGTTCCTTTTAGAACCGCATATCACTTCAGCCAATGCAAATTCTTATGTCTTTCCCTGCAATTTAGTCTTATTTTGAGCACTCATGTTGAATACTAACTGCATTTATTCTCTTTATTGCTGACTTCACCTGGAACTGCTGCTGGCAGTTTGCAACCTTTTGTGCATAAGAATGGTTTCACCCCTTTTAGATCACCACCTATCACCTTAGCCTGTGCAAAATTCTTGACTCTTTGTCTTTGCCTGCAATTTAGGCTCGTTTCAAGCACTTTCGCTGAATACTAACTCTGCACTTTACATTCAGAAGGGTGGTTGGAGCAGGTAAGTGTAGCACATGTCTGCATTTTGCTTATTGTGGTTGGACCTTTTAACATCTTACACTTGCTTTTACTTCCAATATGACTCGAAAATACCACATGTAACAAGTCTTGCTGCTTCTGTGCTGTACTTCATGAGCCCCTAAAACATATAGATAAAGTTAGAGCCCAAAGTGCTTTAAAAGAAATATTTAAATAAAATATTCATGTGAGTAACAGCAAGTGACAGCAGTGTCAGTCACTTTCATCAACACATTAGCAGCTTTGGTCAGTGAATCCTGTTAATACCTCAGCACAAACATGAAGCACAGGTAGGACTTCTGTGTGTTTCATATACAGATGCTTTTTTCTGAATCTAATGGAATGGTTTGGTTTGATGATGATGGTTTGATCATGTACTTCTTCAAAATTGTATCTTGTATATTTTCTTTGAAAACAAATCCATATAAGACAAATTAAAGGATCCATATTCTACATTTTTCTTGTATTTAAATTTTTTCCTTGAGGGTCCACTTTTGCGTGGTTTTATGTACCAAAAATGTCCTAATTTATTATCATTAATTTTTATATTAAAATTTCCAACCTCTCTTTATTCCTTTATTAAACCGGCTGTTTTTGTTACTGTGACTGTAAGACTGATATAAGATCAAAGAGCTCTGTCCTGATTGGCTGTTCTGTATTGTGTTCTGTATTGTGTTCATTCTACTGACATCACAGAAATAGTACATTTAAAACTGTGTCGCAAAAACAGTTTCCATATATGGACTGTATGGACTGGGTAGTATGTTTTTGGAACTAACAATGTTTGCATATCAATTTAAGCTCCTTTGTTTCAAAAAAGCAAAGATATTATGGTTTTCTAAAAAATGTTTATAATTTTTACAAAATCGTACAATATTTCAGTAAAAGCACAGATTAGGATTCATATAATGTGTTAGTGCTGCCATTACACATCTTTATAAAGTCTTGAGTACATTCACAAGCACAGGAAATGGAGCTGTTGCCATGTTGAAATTGATTTCCACTGGAGAGTAGCTTCAACAAGCTAATAAAGCAGGTTGATAAAGCTTCTTTTATATTCTCTGTGGTGTGGAATCACCAACAGGCTGCAGTGATGGATATCTGAACAGGTTAATCAACTGGTTAAACTGCATTGTATAAAGATAACATAGAGGCAATGCAAATGCAGATAAGATGCATATTGTTTGTTGTGACTTATTCAGATTTGATCATGGATGTTTCATCATCCCCGTGTCTGAATGCCAAATTCATTTGAGTCATGCGTCTAAACATGGCTCTGCCTTATTCCCTCCCAGTGATAACAGCACTGTATGATTTGTTTTCGGTGAGTTGTCGGTGACCTCAGCTCCAAATTTAGTCTCTCCTTATGTTCATTATAACGGAGGGAACCTGCTGTGAATCTCCTTTATGGTGGTCTTGACAGACTTGAATATTTCAATAAAGATGCTTTGCACATTATTATTCCTATTACTTTTATTGCCACTGTCTTCTTGTCATCTTACCCACAGTAACTTCACAGTCATCCTCTCGTCTTCTTGCCCAAGGCTCTTCTCCACATTGACAAAAGAGCACAGATTCAGACGGGAAGAAGAGCCTTGGTCAGGGATAGCCTCGGAGCGAAAACGGGAGCACTGACAGAAGTGTCTGTTTGTCATATGCAGATTTTCCTGAATAGTATTTAAAAGCCTTTCTGAAATAGCGTTAGAACATACTTGAGATGAAACATATGGAGTATTGATAATTGCTAATGGGAACTATTCAGCCTAGTAATTTACTCAGACTGTGTGTTGTGATAATTTATTTTTATATTTTAGATTTTGCATGCAATTTTCTTCATTTTCAGTCTTCATCTACAGTTTTCTTTCACTGTCAATGTGACATTGCTCCAGTGGTTCCACAGAGCCATAAATGGTTATGCTGTGCAATTAGCTGTGGGAATTTATTGGCTAAACCTAATTAAGGACAGCGGTGCTGCATCACATTCCCATTTGACTGATGAATTAGTCCTTAGTGCGCAGCAATGGGAATGGAAGTCGCTGAGAGAATGCTTGACACATCATTAAAGTAGCTGTGTTCATCTTAAGCACCTCAGTTTCAGCTGCCAACCCAGCCAGAGCTCCATACTCATTTGATTTCACTCCATTTCTCAGATCACAAAATCACTTTTCATTGCTTTGATACACATTTTTGATTTTTTTTTCATTTTCATTTTTTATTTTCACATAATTTACATGCACAGTGGTAAAGCTTGCCTCTATTTCCTGACATCACTGCCAGTCAGAGAGTTGAAGGTTATCTCACAACGCATATGAAACATGCCACTGCGTCTCTTTGTGCACTGGTAATGTGCAATGTCATAATGTTGATTTTAACAGTGAGGGGTGAATACCACTCATTTCTACATATATTATCAGGGCAGCTGACTTGAATGCCCCATAACCTGCTGCCAGTGTTTGTATACATCACATTAATGAATTCAGTCAGTCTTAACAGTTCTGTAACATACTGCTTTACTAAATGTATAGCTCACATCATGCTCTGAGCATCTGAAATATTAGCTGTACATTTCAAAGCAAATGCTTAGAGGAAATTCAAAGGATACATATAGTACAGCTTACAGTGCAAACGTTTGGGTGCCCGTGGTCAAATGGTGTTTTGTTGATTTTCTAAGTGAAAATAAGATAACATATCCTCTACAGAGAACACACTTCTGCACATTGTAATGCACTGTTGCTATTCATTTGATGATTTTAACTTTATTTAATTTTATTTTTGAAAAAAAAAAACTTAGAATGTGGCAGGTGCAAAAGTTATGGCACATTTTCCAATATGTTAAACTTAGCAAATAAGTAGAAATTGAGTGCTTGTAGAAATGTGCCATATATAAGTTTGTTCCGTGTAGAGGATGCATCAACTTAATTTCACTGAAAATTAACAAAACTTGTTATAGGATTGGTGATGTTTAAACTTTTGTATATATCTGTTCATGAAATTTTCATATTTTTATTTACAATTAAATTAGCATTTTTCTATTTTTTTGTAACAATGTGACCAAAAGAACAAATTTACTATGATAAATATGCTTTTTTGGCCATATGGTTTGATTGATTTGACCAAAAATAAATAAAATAAAATAGAATAAAATAAAATAAAATAAAATAAAATCTTCAGATTTGTACTCAATGAAATGAAATTATTTAACATTTCAAATATGAATGTTAATTTGTAAAATACCATTTGTATTTGAAGCTAAAGCTGTCTGTGTAACAGAAGAATTCTACACTGTACAGCATGCGCTCTTATTGTATAATGCATTATATCATCTATAATAACCACCTTTAACCCATTTCAGCTTTTGAAATGAACAATCCTTCATCTTCTCAAATACAACATGACCTTGAAAAGACATGGCCTATAAGACATTTCAGTTTAAGTGCAATGTACTACACACTACAGTGTACTGCATAATTTAATGTTGCAGTTGTGGAATTCAAAGGCGTTATTGTGAGATTTAAGCTGCTGATTTGGAAATTTTGAGACTAAGTTAGAAACAACAATGATCCAACTGCCCCTCACTCTGTATCTTTTTTATGCAGCAGCAAGCTCTGTGGCCGGAGGTGTCAAGCCCCTGTGATTTGACATGGACTGAAGGGTTTCAGAGGTATACAACTTACAGAACTAGGAAGATATGAATAAACTCAATAGAATCTCAAAGAAGGGTAGTTTTTGTCAAAGCTCAAAGTGGTCAGATAAATAGCAGGATTAAATGCCAACAGTAGTGTTGTCTGTGCCTTTCCCTGATAACTTGTAAATAATAACTTGCTCATGAGTCAGAGCTTTTAAATGTGCACTGTCATAATATTTCAGAGGACGATTTGTCCCAGAAAAACTCATTCATAAACAGAACACTGTCTACCGAACAAAAGGATTTCATATAAAAAAAAATGAGAAAGAAATGTCTGTTTTCTAGCTCTATCTCTATGATGCCATTAAGCAAGCATTATCACTCAACTAGCCTTGATAAAGAATGTATATATCGTAATGAATGTGTCAACATAATTCCCAGCTATTCCTAGCTATTGCACTCAGAGGTTAATAAAAAGTATTAAGAAAATACTTAATATAATGTTGTGTGTAATAAGTAATGCACAGCAGGGTTTAATTTATCTTCTAGCATCAGCCTGATAGATGCTGCAAAGATGGACCAGGTGTTGGAACATCTGTTAGGCATATTGTTCAGCGAGGTTTCCCTTGAGGGGAACTTTTAAAAGGTGAAATATATGAGAGATGATTAATTCTATAATTATTCATTTTCATCATTCTTACTTCCAAGGTTATTGCAAATTCCAAAACACCGTCTGGAGTTCTGGAAAGGAATATAGGGAACGTCAATATTAACATTTGACATGTATTTTTTATTCTGGTGTGATATTTCATCCTTCTGCAGAATCTGCTCTAAAGTACTGCGATAGAGCCCACTTTCTGTTTATCATAGCATATACAGGACAGAACAGGACTTAGGGAAACTTGATATGTTCCATGAAGTCCAGAGCGGTAGTAATAAAAGGCACATCCAGGGCTGGCTTAAAAGCAAACCACAGCCCTCATGACAATTGGATTGACTCCATTTAGATAACTCAGCGCTTATATTAAAAGCTCCTTTCTAAATCTGAGTTAATGTGAAGTGGTTTAATATTCTCAAGAACAATCCTATTGATTCCACCTGGCTAGCCAGTCGTGCACAGACAGACCACCATACCGTAACTACACAGCTCAACACTGACCTTGAGCTGAGCAAAACAGGTCAATAAGAACTGATTGTGACTCACTAGACATTTTTCCTCATTCACACAAAGCTATAAGCTAAAGACTTTGTCCTCTTCATCAATAGATTTACCTCTGGCAAATAACAAACAAACAAAAAGACTGGATGTGTGGATATGTGTATGTGAATATAGACAATATGGAGATGTGCGCTATTCCTGACCACAAAGCAGGTTCAAAAAGACCAGCAAAAAAAAACACTGAAATGCTGAAATGGTAAAGCTCAAGACAGTGACTGCAGACACATCACCAACGCAGAGCAGAGGAATAATCTCAATAAATCAGCACAGATATCACTTATTAAGTGTTTCTGGTGTTTATGATGCTGTCTCTGTGTCTGTGCATTGCCCTTGGTCTTTCATTCTGCTCGTCAGTTATCTACATGCATATGTTGCCTGAATTCATTATCAGTGGATGGTTAAGTTTCTTTGTAGTGTATATCCACAGCCACTTCTTCACTATCCTGTTCCCTCCGCTCAGAAATACTGCTTTTGGAAAAAAAAAAAAAATACTGCAAAAAGGCTGATTATTATTCTTTCCCACAGACACATAAAAAAGTTTAAAAAGATTATTTTCATAATAACTTTCTGGGATTAGTTATGCCTGACTAAAAAATATTCTCTTTGATAATTTAACATCCTAGATCTAGACCTTTATATTTTAATGAAAAATGTTATTAAAGTACATGTGTATAGATTTGTGTGAAAATGTAATGAATAAAAAATTAGCACAAGCCTCTTACTGTAATTACAGTCCACATTAACCCTTGTGAGCTGTTCGAGACCGTTGGACCCATTTTCAATGTTTACCAAAAAAAAATATATATATATTAGATTTATTATTATTTAATCCTCAGATTCCGTGGCCTTTGCTCATTTTCTGTGAAGAGCATTAAAATAACATATTTTCAATGACTTCACACTGTTCACCCCTACACATTTATATTACACATGTGGTGTTGGGATGAACCCGCAGGGAATAAAAGTGTGGAGGTGCTGTGTCCCTTAACTCTGTTCTCCTCCTATATGCCCTGCTGTTAGTGTGTGTGTGTGTGTGTGTCTGTGTGTCTCTCTGTGTGTATGTGTTTGTATATGTGTGTATGGACAGGCTGCTGACTCGCTACAGCTGCTAAAGGAGAACCTGACGCTGGCCACTTGTGATATTGTAAACATCTGTTTTCTTTTTATACATATAAAATATATACATAAATTGCTATGGCTGTATTGGTTTAAAAATTAACAATAAAGCAGTAGATCCACCAGACCATTGAATAGCAAAAACATGAACACCACACAATGGTTAATTTCAAAGTTATATATATATATATTCTGCATCTTTTTCAATCTGTTTACAGACACTGCAATGTTGTGGTTGGAGTTGATGCATAGAACTAGGTTTGGATTTAAGTGGGCATGAGTATTATGGTTAGGTATGAGATATTTTGTTTTGTGAATGTTCATTTTAAACATCTTTCATTCTGCACATGCATCCTGCCTTTTGTTCATTGTACCAACTTTACTAGCAGCATTTTTTGTTGAATCTGTGTAAAAAAATAACAAATGGATAATGCATGAAAAACATTGAGCAAAAAGCCAAAAAAACCCCCAAAAAAAAACAAATAAACAAATCGACATCAGTTAGAAAAGAACGATGGTTGTTTTTTAAAAAACTGAAATTTGAGAGCAGTCAGTGTCCCTGATACACCCTTTATAATTCATATTTCATTGTGGCAATGAAAAAGGCCAATACATATTCTTCAACATGTATTCAGTGTATATGTAATTCTCTATGCACTATACAAGCAATTGAAATTGTTTGCTTCCGCCTTTTTCAATAGTTTTGTTGCATGAAAGTGAAAATCATTGTCACTTTAGAGATCTGTCACACTTTCTGACAAATAAACTTGATTCTTTCCACACTGAACCTGAACTTTTATTTAAATGGGCACTGACTGATTTTTCTAAGTCAAAAACCAGGTGTTCTCTTGTACCAGCTGTCTTCTTATGATTCAGAAATGGCTGTTTACATGTTTGTTAGGACGGCCAAGCGCTCAATGGGGGTTCCTTCAGTGTTTGCAGAACTGGCTACATGTGAACTTATTGTGTTTGTTGTGTATGGATTAAACAGATTCTATTTACTTTGCCTGGCTGTAGAAGTGAAGGGAGAATTACACATTAGTTTGCCTGATAGCAGAAAGCTTCACAAGCTGCATAATGCATTTTTGAAGGTCCAATGAAATACATAATTCAAACTGACTAATCTACAAGGTAACTCTTTTCATCTGTTTGTGCTTTATTTGCAGAGTTTGAATTCGCCCTGCATGCTTATTTGTAGTCTGCAGATAAAATGAAATCCTCCGCTAACATAGCCGCTGGAATATCCTCAAAACATTCAGAAAAACATTCGGCTGGCAGTTTTGTTTTTCAGGTCCTGGGTGAATCAGTGAAAATAAAGGGGAACCAACATCATTGTTTAATTATGTTTTTATAGCAACAAGGTCACATTTTATGCCTCATGGAAGACTTACTCTTAGGAATTTTGTTGGGTAAAAAGGTGTTGGCTGGTAATAATTTATTTATGTATTTATTTATTTAAAAAATCCAAATGTGTTTTATAACAAACTTATCAAGTCTGGATTAATATAGCACTGTGAGAATATGATAATTGTCAGCTCTCAGCATTTTGAGGGAGTGATAACTAGTTTCAGCTGTGATTTCAGCTGCGTTTGTGCACAAATGTTGTATAAATAAGAAAATCACCCATTGCTCATTGCTCACATAGAATAAGATCCATTTTTAGCAGTCTTTTCACCTTTTGTTTTCTCCAGTCAAACTCTAATTCTAGTTGTCTTTTAGTCCTATAAGACCAGACTTAGGATTGCTGTCTTTCCGGATAGCATTTTCCTGGATCGTCCTGGATTGTAGTTGTCTGTCCAGGAAAACATGAACTACATTTCAGGACACAAAAAGACCCAGAATCCAAGCATCTTCATATTTTAGCATCTCTCATCAGTCTCATCTAGTCCAAGCATTTGTATACGAAGCATGGATTTGATTGACAGTTGTTTAGGTGTCTAATCTTATCCACAAAGAGCTGGTGTGGCTGCAGGTTTGTACTCAAAACGAGCTGAAGCAAACCTGATTTCACTTGTTTAATCAGTTGGTTTCAGTCTTCAAACTGCTCATCAGGTGACCTCCTGCTCTTTTGGAATGCAAACCTGCAGCCACACCGGCCCTTTATGGAAGAGATTAGACACTAGTCCATGTTATCGTCTGTAGTAATTAATAACAGGCAAAACAAGATAGCAAATAAAATACAATTATCACTATCTGCTAGATGATGTCAGCCATGGTCATTATACATGCTTAAATCTACTTCCTGTCTACTATTTTCTTTCTATCTAATTTCTTACATGTGTATTTATTCACCTGTGAGAGACCAGGCTAGCAGTACACCCTTAAGTCATTTACTTACTTCCTAATTCTTTGGATTCAGTTCTCTCTCTCTCTCTCTCTCTCTCTCTCTCTCTCTCTCTCTCTCTCTCTCTCTCTCTCTCTCTCTCTC